>JBBPTO010001483.1:0-15459 GCA_038094155.1 Pulveroboletus cf. aberrans
GAATGGTGTAGGGAACAGTAGTTCCCTGTTCTCATATCTGGCATATCCTGCATATCCTGCACAATCTGGTTCCTCATATCCAATCCAATCCATCCTTGTCTGTCACCCATTGGTAAGTGAGACCTTTATTTCACTACACCGGACACTTTCATTTGTACATCTGGTCGATCCAGTTCTGTCGACCTGGTTACTGGATACATTGATCTGATAATTTGATTTCAATCCGGTCGCACTCTTTACATGTATTTAGAGTCTCAGATGTGCCCAGACTATAAAAACTGTGTTTTTCATGGAGCACAATATCATCTATCTATCATCTGTCTACCTTTGAGTTCAGTTCTTCATCATCGTCAGTGATCCAGCCATGTCTGTGATCATCATCATCATCCTTCTGTCCTGATCTGTGAAGAATCAAGTCCTGTGCTCGTCAGCCATGTCTGAAGCATAGGAGCTCTTCCAGATCATCATTCATTTCACCTTCTGTAAGTCCTGTGGTTCTCTTCCATGGAGCTCTACTCTATGAATTCCCCCTGGGATGAACAAATCATCCCTTCATTTTCTTTCTCTGTGTTGCTGACCTGCTAGTTTCCTTTCTGGAGACCCATAGCAGTCTAGGTCATTTAACATCTCTTCAATGGTACATGGTGGGGGAGGTCGAGGGATCTCTACAAGGGAAGCATGGAATGGAGAATCAGAAGGAAGGCTGTTCCAGCCAGCATCTGCAAAGGTAGGAGATGGGGTGCGGTTCTCATCAGTGACAGATTCAATGAGGGTAGAAACCTCGTAAAAGGTCTCTTCTATGGTGGAGATGGTGGACAAAGAATTGACAATGGAGGTGGAAGGTTCCTTGATGTCATCAGTGATGAAGGTGACATTGCAGATGGGAGACATGGTCATGGTTGTGATTAGACGAGGGTGAGGGTTCTGAGGAGAAAGCAGAGGGGTGACAGTTCTTATAATCTGTCAGGGCAGCCTTAGAATGTTTCAGATTCCACTCGGATTTCCAAGAGTCTTCTTTGGCTGTGTAGCCTTTCCATCAGATCAGGAAGTGGCGGTTGGATGGAGTTTCTTTGTGACGTAAGATTTTATTGATCTTGTATTCTTCCTTGCCATCTACAAGGTCTGGGGGTGGTCTCATGAAATTAGGGCCATGTACATTGTTTTCATGATATGATGATAAGAGAGAAGCATGAAAGACTGGATGGATCTTCCAGGTGGACAGGAGTTTTAGATGATACATGATGGGGGACAGGACTTCTATGATGGGGAAGGGTCCTTCCCGTTTTGGGGCAAACTTTGGGTCTATGACATTGCATTTCAAGTTCTGGGCTTCCAATCAGACCTTGTCTCCTTTGATGAAGGGTTGGAATTTGGAAGTGGTGCATTGAGCCATAGTTTGGCAGGCGAGTTCATGAGCTGCGAGTGCTTCATCACAGGAGGTGGAGAGGGACTTAAGGTGGTCTTCGACCATGGGAACCTTGGTATCAGAGACAATAGAAGGTAGGGCATGAGGTTCATAGCCCATTGTGAGGTAAAATGGGGACTTTCCTGTTATGGAGTGAGGACGGTGATTGTGCACAAACTTGGCATGAGTAAAAAGTTTGTGCCATGAGGATGGGTTATTGCTGCAGAAGATCCGAAGATAGGTTTCAATCTCCTGGTTGATGCATTCAATTTCCCCATTAGTTTGGGGGTGGTAGGTAGTGGACAGGGCAAGGTCATAGTTCAAGAGCTTCCCAAGCTCTTTGGTGAAGGTAGAGGCAAACTGTGGGCCTCTATTAGAGATGATTTTTTCGTAAAGACTGAAGCAGCAGTAGACTTTGTGGAGGAAGAGGGTCACAATTCCCTCAGCAGTGGTGGTTTTCATGGTGGGGCATAGAATTACCCCCTTAGTAAGCCCATGGTTGACCACGACCAATAGAGAATCAAAGCCTGTGGGTGACACAGGGAGATCAGTGATCAGATCACAGGAGATCTGTTGGAATGGGTGGGTGCAGGTGGAGCAAATGGGTGTGAGTGGGGATACAGTGGGATGTGTTGGCCTTATTGGCCTGACAAGTGGTGCAACCTTTAACATACTTGTGGATGTAGTGGACCAGACCAGGCCACCAGAACTCAGAGAAGACCAGTTGATGGGTCTTGAGATATCTGGGGTGACTGGTGGATTCATGGTCATGGCAGTGGAGAAGGACTTTCTGCTAATGGGAACATAGACATGATCCTTGTAAAGAAGCACACCATCATGGTGTTGCCAGTCAGAGAGATGGGCATGGAGGTTCGAGGGGATGTTGTTTGTGATGAATTGAAGGGTTTTAGGGACTAGGGGGTCCGACTTAAAGGCATCCTTGATAAGGGAAGCAAGAGAGTTGTCGATGAGCTGAATGAACAATGATGGTGGAAGGAGCATAATGGACTTGTTTTTGGGGTCAAAGAAAGGGTAGAGGTCGGAACAATGTGACAGGGCATCAGGAGCAGCAAGGAGCTTCCCAGGGATGTGGCAAAGTTTGAGATCATAATCTCCAAGGTTAAGGAGCCATCTGGCTTGATGGCAGTTTAAGCTTTGCACAGTGCAGAATTACGTGAGGTTCTTGTGGTCAGTAAAGACCTGGACAGGAAAGGATGTGCCACAGAGGTATTGACGCCAGTTCTTAAGGGCACAGAGAATGGCAAGGAGTTCTCGATCATAAATGTCATAGTTCCTTTTGGCTGGAGAGCTTGAGGAGGAGTGGTAGGAGCAGGGATGCCAATGACCATTGTCATCAGTCTGGAGTAGGATGGCACTGGTAGCATATTTGGATGCATCAGTGGCAATAACAAATGGACGAGTGGGATTGGGGAGCTGGAGGACAGGCTTGGACAAGAACAAGTCCTTCAGATGGTGGAAGGCCATGTCACACTCTAGGGTCCAGTTCCAGATGAGGTTCTTCTTGGTGAGATCAAGAAGAGAATGGGCGACAGAGGAGTAGTTGGAAATGAACCAATGGTAGAAATTGGCAAAACCCAAGAAGAATCATACCTCCTTAGGTGTGACAGGGGCAGGCCAGGATGCGATCCCATCAAGCTTGACAGGATCCATGGTGATCTGACTGGGTTTGACAATGAGACCGAGGTATTCAACCTTGGTGGTGGTGAAAGTGCACTTCTCCAGTTTCAAGTGAAGGTCCAACTCCTTCATGTGTTCCAGGACATGGCAGTGTAAGGAGCTGTAGCTCCTTAGGTTCATATCCAGTCTATCCATGTCTGGTTGACTTTTCCTAGGTCATCTACAGTCTCTCTCAAGCGTGCATTCAAGCCGTGTACCATCCATATCCCATCCGTCATCAATCCAGTCCTGGTCCACCCTCTATCATATGTATCCAGTCCATTCAGATCCAGTTTCCTCTCTTTTCTTTGAAGTACTTACCATTCCCCACCTGTTTGTATAACTGGATGTGGTGCAGTGGTGATCATATTTTCTTTTTTTGGTTGTCAGTGATCTGTCCCCACTGATAACAGAATGGTGGACACTATCTTTAATTATGGGTACTTATGTCATGGCTAGACTAGCTGTCAGTCAAAAGTCAAGGGAAATGCCCTGACTATAAAATTTGTACCCTCCAAAATTGTGAACACCTTTTTTGACTCATCAGATCCTGTCTGAACCTCTGAGGGATGTTCCCATCATCACTGTCCTCATCATCCTCCTCCTCATCCTCCTCATGCTCAGTCCTCGTCCTTGACTGGGCACTTTCGATCTGGTGAACTCTCACTACCGGATACACACCGGATTTCTACCGGATACACGCCGGATCCCTCTCAAACTCACAGGGAACGCCTGATCCTGTCCCCTTCTCACTTTACAACCTTTAGGAATCCTTTAGGGATGAGTATCACTTGTGCCCTTCTTCACTTAGTGTCTATCTCAGACTAGTCTGGTGGTTGGCATCTCACCCATTTTATCTGTCTTTCATCAGGTATGTTCAGTGTGGGTGGCTTTGTCAGGAGAGGCAATCAGAAGGTCATCCATATAAATGACAAGCCAACCCTCAGTGATCATATCACAGAAGGAATCATTCATAAAACACTGGAACATAGTGGGGGAGTTGGACAAACCAAAGAACATGATGGTGGATTCGAAGAGGCCTTTGTGGGTGATAAAGGTGGCTTTCCACTGGTGACCATTCTTGACATGGACGTTGTTGTAACCCCAGCAGATGTTGAACTTAGTGAAGACCTTTGCATCTTTAAGCTTGTCTACAAGGTCAGAGATGAGGGGGAGGGGATAAGCATCATGGATGGTGTGCTCGTTGACATAGCGGTAGTCTTGGCAAGGGCAGAGTTTCCCATCCTTCTTTTTGACGAAGAAGAAGGGTGAGGCCTGGGAGGAATTTGAAGGACAGATCTTTCTAGCTTTGAGGTTTTCCTCAAGGAAATGTTCTGTGGCTTTGCATTCAGCAGGGAACAGAGGATAGATTTTATCTATCATAGGGACAAAGGTGTCATTAAAGTTGATATCATGATCATAGGGTCTCGAGGAAGGTATGTGGTTGGTGGCTTCCTTTGAGAAGACTTCTTTGAAGTCCTCATATTCCTTTGGAAGGACAATGGAAGCCTTTTCAGGTGAGGCAGCAGCAGCAAGCTCAGTAGTAGTACTGACTCGGGTGATGATGTTGAAGTTGGGGACATAGTATCCCCTAGCTTTGCAAAGACGGTTGGTGGACGTTCCATGTTGATAATGGTAGTTCTGGACATGAGCGATGGTGAAGTCAGTTTCTGTGGTTCTGTTCCAGTAATCCCAGAGGCATTTGTTGTAGACCTCATGGATCATGTGGTATTGAGGGGGTCATGGGACACTACGATTGAGGTGATTGTAATGTTGTTTGGTGTCAGAGGAGAAGGCCTCATATAGAGCCTTCAATTTGTCCTTGGATTCTGGGATGTCAAGGGTGTGTATTTACCAGTTAATGACTGGGTTTATCTTGGTTAGCCATGGCATGCCAAGAAGGACATTGGAGTTTCTGCAGTTCATGATATAGAACTTGGAATGTTGGGCTATTCCTCCAATATTGGAGAATAGAGTGCAAGTGAAGCATACAGACCCTGCTTGATTGATGGAAGCATCCACATTACAGAGGGGAATTGATGTGGTTAAATGAGTGGTGGGTAGGCAATGTTTTTGAACAAAGCCCCAGTTGATGCAGTTGACATCTGCACTGCTGTCTACAATGGCGAAGGTGTCGATGGCTTTCATTGAGTGTGAAGAATCGATGAGTTGAATGGGGATTCTCATTGATTGCTTGTCCTTAGCATTTACAGTTACATTGGCACTAAATGAGGAAGGGAAGTTGTGCGTCATGGTAACTTTCCATTTCAAAAATCCATAATCCTGACCCTTCCTATGGTGGTGTTCTTTGGCTCTTCATCGTCATCATCTTCTATCTCTTGAAGCCCTGAAAGATCCTTGGGAATCTTGGAGATCTCAGCCTTAGTCACTTTCTTGACTTGTGGCATGGAAGTGGAAGGGAAGGTGGGGCAAGAAAGGGATCCATGCCCCTTTTTGTGGCAATGGAAACAAAGGTTCTCCTTTCAGCAATGTTCTTGTTCCTGGGAAGTCATCTTAGGAATGTGGACAATGTCAACATCCATGGCATTGGGGTCATGGGAAGGTCTGGAAGCCAGTTTGGCATACCGGTGGGTCTGGACATATGAGGTTCTGCAATGTTGCTTGGCAACAGTGTCTCCCTTGTCCCACTGTACCTTGAAGTGAGAGTATTGGGTGATCCATTTCTCAATGGTGGAAGGTACAGTATCCATAGAGTTGATCCTACACATAAGAGCAACTGGAATCCTGACCCAGAAGAACTGGATTAGAGTATGGTGGGCAGTGGCATCAGCAGTGAGTGGAGGATAAGTAAAACCAGCTTTCCTGACATGGAGAAGGAACTTCATGATATAGTCATCAAGTTGAGTCATCTTCTCGATGCGGTGGGTAGCAAGCCAGGATAGGGCAGCTTGCTCAGTGTTGCCTTGATTGAAGGCAGCTTTAAACTCCTTGATAAAATCCTTGAGAGTACTGAAGTCATTGGTCTTGAGGGTGGCAGTGCACTTGAACTCAGCCCATTGCTTGGCAGGGCCTTCACTCATGTAAGAGAGAAGGAAGCCGATCTTCTTATGATCGGTGTCATAGATGTCTTTGTTAACAAGCATGTATGAATCGGGCAGAGGTAAGCCATGAAATGGCTTCAGAGAAATTCCCATCATAGGCCTTCGGCCTAGTGAGGCGAAGTTCAACAGGTTTTGAGGAAGACATGGGAATGGAGGCAAGGAAGGTGCTTTGTAAAGCAATGCACTGGTGGACAGCAAGCGGAGGGTTATATGGAACAGTGGGGGTGACCGGAGGTGGTCTTGAAGGTGCATCGGATGACATGACAGGGGTGGTAGCTTCTTGGTCAGAAGCATCAGAGGAGTCTTCCACTTGAGGTGGTGGTGCATGTGGGGTATGAAAGGATTCCCTGCAAAGGGGGTTTGTTGAGGGGCAGTAGGGATGAATGGTGGCTTACATGAAAGTAGCCAGTACAAGGAGATAGTCTAGTCTTTTGTTACGGCTGACCTGGGTGAGGGCAGACATGGAACCGTTGGGTCTTCAGTCTTAACCATGGGCAAAGAGGTGATGGAGCTTGATGATTGCAAGACATCTACAAGAAGCCTACCTACTAGCGAGGTTCAGTGACAAGGATTGCTACTGAGCTTACAGTGGCCAAAGTACTTCCAAGTTAACAGTGGACAAGGAGTCTACCTACGATTGAGGACAGATGACAAGGACTTCTGAGTTAACAGTGGTAACTTTCCACTTAAGGGTCATTCAAGGTGACAAAAAGCAAGAAGGTATTAAGACTACCCTTGGGCCCATATTGTGGAGTGGGAACACTGATGTATTCCAGCAGTGACAAGGATACAAGGTAGGAAATGGTAAGACTAGACTGAGGAGCATAGATGCAATGACATGGGTTTATATACGTGAAGGAATTCAGGGCAGGCATAGAACATGAAGGAATAGGACAGAAGGAATCACTGACAAAACAAGTGGAGTTAAATCACATGGAGTGTGATGGCATCAGATGGTGAGTCAAGGTATCATAGTCAGTGATAAAAAGAAATAAATGTCCAAGTTGGGACTTATACCCATGTGTACGTAAGCATTAAGTCAAAGGAAAAAGTGTAGTCTGAGGTAAATCGTAACAATTTTTAGCTCTATTAAAGCTAATATTCTTTTCCTTGCTGAATCTGGTCTCTCTATTCATCAGATCTCCTTTCAAACCGGGTTGTGAAAGTCTACTGTGGCCAGAGTCATCATATAATACCTTTTAGAGAACGAAAGCATCAAGCTAGGATATTCTTTCAAGGTTTTCTCTACTGATAAGAGAAGGATTATTACTAGTATTACCACTGGGAAAGTGGAAAATGCTGTTCAAGCAACCCATCTCATCAATTATTCCCTCTCCTCTCCTATCTCATTCCAAACTGTTTACAATGTTCTCAAGTCTGCTTCCTTGAAGGCTGTGGTCAAGGAGAAAAAGTCTTAATGATCTGTCAAATATAGAAAACAGAGGCTAGCCTTTGCTCTTAAGTGTCAAAATTGCACTGTAGAGGACTAGACTAGGGTTATTGGGTCAGATGGAAGAAAGTATGTATGAAAAATGGCAGGTAAGCCTTTACAGGACAGGAAGATATAGAGGATGGTACAGTTTGGAGGAGATTCCTTGATGGTTTTGGAATGTATGGGCTGGAATGGTATTGGCATCTTGACAGGGGTAGAGGGCAAGATGAATGCTGAGCAGTATGTCTCCATTTTAAAGGGTAATCTGCTTTATAGCATGGAAAAATCTGATATTTCTGAGGAAGACATTATGTTTTAACAGGATAATGACCCCAAGCACTCCTCTAAAAGAGCTCAGAAATGGCTTGAATCTCATGGAATCAAGCTTCTGGATTGGCCCCCACAATCTCCAGACATTAGTCCTATTGAACATGTCTGGCAAATTCTGAAACAAAAGCTCAACAACTATTCAAGACAAGCTAGAGGAGTATGGGAAACTTGAGAGATGATTGCAGTAGAGTGGGGCACAATTGAGGCTGAGAAGGTCAAATATTGATAGACAGTATGTTTAGAAGGCTAGAGGCAGTGCTTAAGGTGAAAGGAAGACACACTAAGTACTAAAAGTATAAAATTGGAATGATGCTCAAATAAGTGTCCTAATGACATGTCATTTTTAAATGGCTGTAACTCAGTGGCATGACAACCGAATTACATAATCAAAGTGGGGTTGGGAAGCCCAAGCAAGTACAACCTTCACTCCTGCAAGTGTTTGGCTATGTTTGGTTTTCTTCACTGGCAATTAACCAATCTCTTCAAAATGCATCAACATTGGGACACTTTTTTGAGCCACTGTAGCCACTGTGAATGGTCTAGAGTCAAAGGTTTGAGGTAAATGTGGCAAGACATTCAACAAGGATGAGATTAAAGGGTTCAAGGGCAATCAAGGATATACTACAAGAGGATGATTGGAAGCTTAACAACAGGGGTGTGGGTTGGTGCTGGTGAAAGAAGCAGCATATCTGAGAATACCCAGGGTTACCTGGTGGCAAATGGGACATTCATAGTTTAGGCAGTTAATCCATTGATAACACAGATAGTGACACTGGTGACAAGTCTCATGGTAATGAGGGTAGAAGGAAGGGAGTGTGGTCTCACCATGGTTTCCAGTCAAATGTACCTCTGCCTGCTCTACAGCAGTAGGTTCTGTTGTGGTCAGTAGTTTGAAAGAGATGAATGGCATGTGGGCACTGGTAGAGGGAGTGATTCCAAGTATGACCAGATCTTTCACCATGAGAGAGAGAGATAAATATAGTGGTGGTTTATCTGAGGGGAGTGACAGTGGAAGAAGGTTCTATTGTTGTAATGAAAAGAGTGGAGGAAAAAGAAATAGTATCTATGAGAGTGGAGAAGATAGTTTTGGCATGAGATAAAGACATTGTTTTTATTTTTGAGTCAATGGTTTGTGTTTTTGAAAGAGAGATTTTTCTGAAGGAGATGATGAAGTAAAAGCACTCTGATGGAGTTTTTATAACTATTTAAGGCAGACTTTCCAATTTTGTGGATTCATTCCAGGATTCAAGAGTCTTCTTCGGCTAATTATCCTTTCCATCAAATCAGAAACATGCAGAAAGATGGTTGACCTCCATGACATAAATTCCTTTCTATTTTGTGCTCTTTCTTACCCTCTACCAGGTCCAGTGTGTTCTTGAGAGATTTTCACTTTGAAAATTGCTTTCACAACAGGGTGATAAGAGGGAGTCATGGAATATGGTATGGGTTTTCCAGACATTTGGCAGGTGGAGTGCATATTTGATCAGGAATAGTACTTTAACTATGGTAAAGTATTTTTCCCTTTGGGGGGCAAACTTAGGATTAGAGATGGAACAACAAAGGTTTTTGGCTTAAACCAGACTTTATTCCCTTTAGTGAAGAGGGTAAACAACATGTTTCAAGTGGCCATAACCTGTCTGGCCAGTTTGTGAGCACTGAAAGCTCCATTCTGGGCAATGAAGAGAGACTTCAGGCAGGTTTCAATGGCAGAGAGATCAAAGCTAGGAATGATTGAAGGGAGGACATGGGCATTTCTGCAAAGTAATGCAGGTTTGGCAATGTATGATCAGATAAAATTCCAGGTTAAGTCAGAACATTTTAAATCAAACAGGCAATATAAGGAATTGAGAAGACTCGAGGAAAATAAATGAATAGTTCAAGAAAGTTTCTAAAAGGTTTATTGAAGTTGGAACAGTACAAAAAATAACATGGACATGAGGGGGGATGTTAGAAAGAAGGACCATCTGCACAAAAGGGATGATTAAACAATCTTGAGACACCTATGCTTTTCTTCTTCAACAATTTCAGCTCTTCACCGTTGTCTTCAATAATCTCTTTCAAGACACTTTTCCAAGGCCACATCTTTAAAACTTTGATATATCTGCTTATGTTCTTCATTAGTACCACATATAATATGCCTTTGAAGAGATAGAAGAGGTCTAGAAGAAGGAAGAGATCAACAATAAAGGTGAAGTCGATCATCAGCATCATTTCCATGTGTCAGAATTTCCTCATCTTCTCCTGTAATTCTTCAATTGTTGTTTTCTATCTTCATGTTAGAACAAAGGGACTATAGGAGATATACATACATAGTGACTTGAATTGTAATTATTGCATTGAATGGCCTAAGACTCAAACCAGTGAGATTTGATTTGATGAGTATGACAATAAGACTGAACCAGGAATATCCAACCTGCATCTTTAAAAATATTAGCCAGGGGTTCCTCATTGTATGCCCAATTAATGATCCTGTCCTGTGCCTCCAACATAAACCTAATCTCTATCCATTGGTGTTGAAACTAGCACACCACTGAAGTGAGTATTTAACTTTTCATCATTGCATTGGTGCAGTATTAAATGTCAAACAGCCAATATTGAAGTGTCCCTGGCTTGCAGTGGGAGCAAGCAGTTCTGACATTAATTTCAAAGCTCTATTGGTGACTTAATATTTTGTATATATGTTCCATACTCTAAACTGCAAGCTGCAATTATGTTATTTGAGTTTACTCCAGGTTGAAAAAAGCAAATTCAAGTTGATAAACAATTCTCATCTGTGGGCTAAGCTAACTGACCTCAGTAAGGTGAGCTTTTACATAAAAAAGAGTCAATAGAAGTAGGACTGCTTGCTTAGCTGCCAGTACATAGCTTAAATGAGTCAAGTAAAGTGGAGTTATGGCAACAACACTGGAACACCCTCAGTTGTTTTTGGTACTCCTAGGCAGTTGCTGAGGTGAGCCCATTTATTAATGTACCTATTACAATGTAACTAACCTGTGTAGTGGGCACATCTGCCCTTTTACATAGTTTCCACATTTAATAAAAAAATAAGATTGTTAATCTCAATTGGTAGTTTGCAGTTCTTCACAAGGGTAGCCACTATTTCGCACATGATCATTTCCAGATTTCGATCAATTTTCTGTTGGAAGGAGTGGGATGTTCTGGCACTCCAGACTGTATGTCTGTTGACCCCTTGCTGATCCAGTATATCCTCTCACTACTTGTCATCTTTTACATGACAGTAGCAGCTAATTGATTCCTAAGCATTTGTTTTTGCAGTGAGACATGCAAATGTCATCACATTGTTGGATGTTTGTTTTACTTCATTAGATGCTGCCATGAAAAATTTCCCAGTTCTTGTCAATTCTATACCAGATGAACAAACTGGTTCAAATTTTATGTGGCTGAATTCACCCACTCCTGCAAAATAGAACATTAGCAAAATGATCATCAGCTATCCAGGTCTGGCCAGATCTGTACAGAGTTTCCAGGCACTATTCTCAATTAGCTGGAGCTGGACAGAAAATGAAGAAAAAATTCAGTCTATAAACATTTTCTCAAAAAATTGTCTCCACAGTTTTCACTTTATAAGCAAGCCTTCTATGGTGTCATTTTGAGTATAATAGCAAAGCAAATGCTATACATTCAAGGACTGCCCCTTTGGACACCACCACTCATTTACATACCTCTGAGGAAACTCTGTTCATTTGTGGTTTTACAATAAAATTTAATCAGGTTTCCTTTGTATCTAAATACATGGCTAAGTGCACTCCCATGCAGTGTATATGTTTGAGATGCAATTCTGCAGGTTGATTTCTGTAAAGTAAGAATGGTGTAAAATTAATGACCAGTTGACAATGTCTGCATTATATCTTCCACCAGAAATCCAAGTAGATATGCATGGTGAGAAAGACACAGACAGCCCATTCTCCATCTATGAGGATGGTAAAGAGGTATAAAACTCGACATATGAGAAAGCTGCCAAGAAAAATTGTGATCAGGTCACCATCTTATCTGAGCAGAGTGTCACATGGTCTTCTCATGCTTGACAGCAACATGCCTGTTGTGCATGTGAAAGGTGGCTAGATTATGTTATCAATGTCCTTACAATTTGATATTATCGAGTGTGATATGATGTATCCTAAGGACCAGCCTAGGGATGATGCAATAACACCCATGGAAGAGCTGTCTCTATATCACACTAGATTACAATCTGATCTATCTCTAAAGTTGGTGCCATGATAGCTTCAGACCCTTTGAAAGCTTCACCGTGACAGCTCCGTGAATGTCGTATACTCAGTGGGATGAGGAGGAGAAAAGGAGTGGGATTGTTGTGAGATGTATGGACGGTGCTACGAGAGAAGGAATGTATGTAGTGGGTGCGAAAGGGGTGGGCGAAAGCCCTGGGGCTTTCCGGCCCGCGGCACAGTCAGGCGAGCGAGCTGCGTGGGTTGGGTTGGGTAACCGAGCAGGTCACGGAGCGAGATCGCCTGAGCGAAGTGACACGGACAAAATGATTTACCTAGAATTTTGGGCGTGGATGATGCGAGAGGGAGCGGTGGGCGGGAGCGAAAAAGCTCGGCGAAGGGCGAGGCGACGCGGAGGGTCGCAGCCGAGGGGCGAGGTGGCAGAGGACAAGAGGCGCTGCCACCTTGCTTACTCATGCACGGAACTTATTCTGGGAGGTAATCGCGCGCGCTTACGGCCCAGAAGGCGCTTGGAGATGCTGGAGCCGCAACTGCCAGTGCGACCACAACGTGACAACGACGGCAATGGCAGTGACACAGCCCAGGATGGCCGCCAATGCAACAGGGACCATGACGTCCATGACAGCGACACGACGACACTAGCATGGCAATGATTGAACCGTGGGATCTGCACCGTTCTGCTACCTGTAAAACGCTTTCAGCACCCATTGTACACATTTTGAGAATATTTATTTCACTCTGTTTACCAGTACCTGTTGGATCGGGTGTGGTAAAGCATCATATAGGATTCCCTATCAGGAGCTAGTAATGCTCGTGGTGTAAGTCTGCATTTAAAATCCTCTTAAACACCTCAAAATCCGCCATGAGCATTCGTCAACAGGATTGATGATCACGGTTCTTCTAAGGAAGCTTACGGGGCCCTGATCCCACACCCATCGGACTTGGAACGCTGGTTTCACGTCTGGAGCACTTCATATCCTGCACCCGAATGTCCGTAACCCCAGCGGTCATCCCAAACTAGAGAAATTCTGCGGAGTTCAAGTCTTCCGGTCTTCAGTAGCAGACGGATCATATTGGTCTGATGACACCCCGTCAGGACGCTTTATCGCACCCGATGGGTGAGTATCCAAGATACCACTGTCACCGTATTGCAACTCGAAACATTCCATACTATCCGAGTCGGGTTGCAGCATTGAGTTTTATACAGGGCGGGTGACGCTGTTTTCTACCTTGATTTTTTTCTCTCCTCGACTCGCCGATCCACCACAACGCATATAACATGCACCTGCGTTTTTTTCCTCCTCTCCCCATCCCTGTCATTGCTGCATTTGTTGCCGCCAGCCAACTCGTAGATCGTTCGGTGCCTTGCCTGAACTACGCCAGCTCATATCCGATGTGCTGTCCTCCCAACTCGGATCCATTGGATTCGCATATAATTGTAGTAAGATTGGCTCGTCCTTCATAACTTATTATAGTCCATTCTAACGGTAGTGCATCCAGCGTGTCATTGGGTGCCATAAGAAAGTCCGTACGATGCGCGGTGTAGGGGGGCCGGAGTGCCGGGGCAATAAGTTTCCAGACCTCCTTTGCTGCAAGGCAGTGAGTGACAGCAGTGCAAGGGAAATAGAGTGACATTGATGCCCTCTCGTCATCAGGTACCCAATCGGCAGATACACTGCGTAAGCTTTCATACGGGTGATCCACAGTCACAAAGCCGCATCCCTTCACCGTCACCGCAGCCATTTCAATGCTGCCAAGACTACCGTGGCTCAGTTCCTTTATGTTGTCCCCATCCCCTTCGGTGGTATGATGATGAGGGTTTATCTTATCAGGTAGTTGATGGCTGCATACCTATGTTTGGGCAGTTCCTATGTGGGGATTTTTACTATTTACAATGCTGTAGAAGATATGAACAGATTACCTGTGTGCCATTTCACTAGTTTAGCCTCCCTGATGTGCAGAGGATGCATGGAGTCTGAGATGGAAACTCTTTTGAGAAGAGAGAATGTTGTTCTTGTATACAATCTCACAGCTCGTCATCACTGATTGCCTTGTTCAATAACTGACTGGAAGCTCTGTGAAATGCTGGTAGCTGAGAAGCATTACAGAAGAAACCTTGCCAAACAAAGCATCTCATATGTGCTTTCTGATGCATTACCACTATACAGTAGTACCAACAATGTTCTGCTGTCAAGACACTTGAAATGGGGATACAACGACCATGTTCTGAACAGGAGGGTACAAGGGTACTCCTGTTGCACAGGGCAGAGATGAGAGAGGTGAGTTGAGGATGCTCACCAAGATAGAGACTAAAGTTCTTGTGACCAAGTTTGGGTTAGATGAGATTGATAAGATCAACCCTTGTAGAGCTTCTTAGAAGCTTGATCTCGAGGGGAAATGAGTCTCGTTGTTATTACATCATGGCATCTATTGCCTTTAAATATATCTAGGAACATGTATGTATTTGTGTGTGATGTAACTAGAATAAGGTCAATGATGTCAGGATGACATCATAGGATCAGTCATGCTGCTCCACTTATTTGAAATAGGTGGAGTTGGATCTGGGTCGATCTAACACCACTGTTGTGGAGCTAAAAAAGCTCCAGACCATCAACATCATACCTGAGTCATAAAGACTGCATCCAGATCATCATGTGGTCGATTCTGAAGTGTAATTAAGATTACACTTTAATTAAGTTTGACTGATGTGACAGTCAAGCCTTAATACTCAACCTAGATCTTTAGTAACATGAATAGTGTATTAGCACTATGGTCTGCCTGTATTAACAGAGCACAGGACCTAGTGTTCAATTCACAGAATCTCAACAGTTCTTGCTCCTTGCTTATTGAACATTGGTGGATGAAAATGCAGCACAAATCAGATGTAGAAGGCTTCAAGTGCATTACAGTAGTAATGTTTTCAAGAGCAGCCTATATACTCAAGTGTTGAAATCACAATGTTGAAATTTCAACTATAACCCTGTTAGATCCACAACAAGCTTTGCAATGCTTTGTAAGTATACCATCCCAGCTGCTGGTAGCAATGGCTTGTGAATTATTAACATTATTGTGAAATCAATGATTACAGATATTGTCTATTGGCTACAGTATACAAGCTCTTTATATATTAGTTTCTTTTATTGACTATCTGTCATAGAGCCAGTACTAGTTCTGAGTTATTTTAGTTGGACCCATTCTTCCTCCATTTCTAGAATATTTTCTTCTTTAAACTTACCACTTGCCATTGCTTTGAATACATGAGATATTGAAATTTCTGATGATATGATTTCTTGACAAGAAATGCCTCAAAATTGGTGGAGACTGAGATTCATAGAGACCACATCATTT
>JBBPTO010001484.1:0-15450 GCA_038094155.1 Pulveroboletus cf. aberrans
CTGTTTAAAGGTCCCAAAGTCCTTCATCACACTTCATTACCATCTTTACCATCTTCTTACATCTGAGTACCCAGCTATCCAGCTCCATGGCCTGAGTAAAAGAGTGTAAGCTGCCATCAACATCTCACGACTATGTCACACACCCCTTTCCATCACCAAATAAATGTCAGCAAGTGCTCAACCTCTTGTCAAGGAGGATAAATCCTGCAATTGATTTCCATAGGCAGTGTGAGAAATCTAAGTTGATGGAATTGAAGTGGGGTATTTGAGAAGAAGTGGTGGGTTTGTATTTGATTTTCTGAATATTTTGAAGTCAACCCAAGTAGGACACCAACTTTGGTTGCAAGACTTGAGGGGAACTTGTAGGGAAAGTAAGGGAAAATACTAGAAAACCGGACTTAAAGGCTTAGGAATGATGGTGGTGAATTGCACACAGTCTAGGAACTAATTCCCAGATATCAAAAGTCTGATCTGGGCATACCTGGATGAAGTACAGTAAAGGAAATACAAAAAGGGCAAAAACCCGACCAAACCCGGAGTGTGGGAATGGGTTCCGATATGCAGAAACACCAGGTCTGGTGTGCAGGAACTCAGGTCCGGACATCTGGTTCAAAACTAACCTTTGGACTTCAACTGGCTTGACTTGGGTTGGAACAAATGGCAGTGAGATGATCTCAGGTTTGATAGGAGTGCTGGAAAGGGGCTATCGGACCGCAGGAAAACTCCGAATATTACTGTAGGGAACTCCTGTTTTCTATACTGCTGTGTATGCAATCACCCAAGGTTGTACAGTTTTTATCCTAATGATCTCTGCAACACAGGATTTCAGCCTGAGTGAGGATTCTGTGCACCTTGCAGATGGATGGGTGATTCCTTGTTGATCCACAGGCTCTTGTTCAGCTGAGCTTGAGGACATGAATACACATTGAAAGGCCTTGAACACCACATTGCAATCACAAAGTAAGCATAACAATAGCATAGTGATAAAGCCTGTACATACCTGATGAGCAGCTCCCCTCTGAATAGACCCTTGCTAGGATCAGTTTCATCATACTGTCCTTCAGGATACAAGAAGGTTGGCCAGCTATACACCATGATGTGAAATGCTGGATCTCCATCTTCAATCCCTTGGCATACTCTGCAACTGAAGTTTTGTCAGAATCTGTGCACTATGAAGGGGTAGAGATACCCTAACTACAAATATAAGTAAAATGGAAGCTAGATGTAGCTAAAAGACTGACCTCAGCTGTTGCACAATGGTGGCAGAACAACTGAGGGAGAGATGACAAAGTGGACTGACTGAAATACTGATGGAAATCAAAGTGCATAAACTCTGAAATAACTCCGACATAAAGTCTGGAATAGGAAGTATGAGGTCTGAAGGAGAAAAAGGACATTACTGAGTATCAAATCAACTCTGAATAACTCTGGAGTCAGGAGTTGTACTTTGTAGGTGAAAGTTTGAAGTGGTGCAGAACAGGTCCAGAGTAAGTCAGAGGACCTCAGAGGAGTTATATATTTGACAAGTTTAATATACTAAGCAAGATTAAAAGACTGTGTATGTGGAATCATGCCACTTGTAGTCTACAGGACAGAGGAGTTGACCAGTTACCATATTGTTGAACCCCCTGCTGAACTTGTTGTTCACCTGGAGTGACTGCCAGTCAGCTAGCAGGTTGGGGCATTGATTCAGCCATCTGGAAACTGTGGCCTTTAGTGCATTTGGATTGTCAACTCTGGCACTGTCTGTTCCTTGCTGCAGCTGTCACAAGACTATCAGAACATCATTGACTGCATGCTTACACATTACCTCTAATGGTGATGGATAAATCCAAAGTGTCTGAACCACTCATGAGTTGGCAGCCTGTTAAGACCGGATCTCCTCTGCTCAAACTCTGGTCGGAGATCGGAGGTTGAAGGGGATCGAATGGCTGAAGATGGCCGGAGGTCTGGAGGATTGCATCCAGAGAGGTGAAGGCTCGGCGCAGGACTTGTGTGTCACACCCTAGCACTGTCACGGCCTTCTTGGTCAGAGACACATCGGAGGAACTCGGAGAGAGATTGAAAGAGAGAGTCTAAGGTGATATTCAGGCTGAGCTATCTACATACAGAGTCAGAGTATATATATGGAGGAAGTCGGAGGCTATGTAAATAGGTAAGATGGAGTCGGAGAAGTCATAACTGGAGCTGTGCACTGGTAGCACAGTTCGCCAGAGCTGTGCTGCACAGGGTCGGAGGAATCAGAAGGGCGAGACTAATCTAAATACAGAACAAGGAAAGTACGTAAAGGTATCTAGCATAAGTCCAGAGTTTCGGAGGTTAGGAGTTGGTGAGATGTCACCAGAGGTAGTAGTGGAGTTGTTCTGGAGGTTGGAGTTGACTCGGATGTACAGGATATGACACAGCCCAAGGAAGGACACCACTGTATGAGCTTTTGATAAGCCTCATACATGTGCTGTTGTCTAGTTAAATGATGTCAGCAACAGTAAAAGCAGTAAATAGAACAACTATCCACTAACTCTATGGTGGGAGGAACTTTGTGAGGCATGCCTTTGGACTCCATGATAAGTAGCTGGTGCCAGTCATTTTCAGCAACCAAGTCAGCCACAGGTTCAAAGAGTGTGATGAGTCAGTGGATGGCATACCCTTCTCACAAGAATGAGTAAACACTGCCATTAGCAAGCTCAGAGTCAGCATCTGAGTATTTGTGGAGCTTGCAATGTACATATGGTCTTTGTATCAGAAGTTGAGTTTGCTCCTTCTGTTCATTTGCAGGGCTATTGCCTCGGACTCCACCTTCCCTCTGCACCTCCTTATCTCCACTCCAACCCCTTTCCAACTTTCCTGACCCCACCTCCTGATATTGCTGACATCCATTCACTCTGGATTCTAACATGATTGGCTGGAGTACCTTGGAAAATGGCTGATTCAGACTTGACAGCATCACCTCTCACCTCCCCTCATCTCCCCTTGCCTGGAGTTGCTCTGTGTGCTCCGAGTGCCTCCACCCCTCTCCACCCCTCCACCTCTCCATCCCTTCTGACCTTGTTGACTGCTGCCTGACAGTCCCGATCTCTGCCCACTCCAGATCCTGACCTGATCAGCAGGAGTATCTATGGAGCACAGTCTGCTCAGAAAGTGTCAACCCCCATCCTCCATCCTTTCCTGTTCACTTCCAGAGTCGCTTGATGTGCTCTGTGGTTTCCCAACCCTCTCTGTTTCCCTCCATTCCCTTCCTCCCAGAGTTGCTTCTCACACTCCATGGTATTCTGCTTTATTCTGATTTCCGCTGGGTTCCTGACTCCTTAGCCAGACGTCAGCAGAATTACCCTTCCTTTCTCATCCCCTTCTCTTTGCCCTCTATAGTTCTGTTTCATCCAAGGTTGAATTACTTCCTCAGAGCTTTGGCCTTATAATCACCCTTCAACACTTCTGGTACCTCCATACTCCAGTAATTCCCCTTCATTTCTGTCTCCTGTAAACACTGGGATGTCGACCCCAAGAGGGGGGTAGGAACCACTCCCACACTTCCTAACCACTCCTCTCACCTCTCCTCACTCCAACATCTGCCCTCCATTTCTCCATCTGACTCCATCTGACTCCCTCTGTCTTCTGACTCACTCTGGCCTCTTTCAGGCCATCTCTGACTTTTTTCCTTGTCATCCCTTTGCACCAAGTCAAGTCATGTACATATTCAATGTGACTATTTTACAAGCCAAAGCTGGATCAACTACTCTGACTTCTCTTCATCCTCTGCTTCCTTATCCTCTGCTCTCTCCGCCCACTCCAATGCCTCCCTTGACACAGCTGTGTCTTTCTCAGTCAACCCAGCCAACTTCCCCACAACCTCTTCCTTCTCCTCCTTCTGCCATTCGTTCTCTGGCCCCTTCAACTTTCTGTAGAGATCTTCTGCCTTGAGCTGCACCAGTGCATTCACCAGTGCCTCTTGTCAGTCAAATGCCCAATTTTAATGATGAAGCACATCCTGAATCTCCCAAAGCACCTTGAGCAGGGCTTCATCAGTTCCAGACCCCAACCCACTCCCCTCCACCTCCAGCTGTGCCTTCTTCCATGCATGCTCTGACCCCTCTGGCACCTCCATCCTCTTCCATTTCCATGGCTCCACCTTCTCCTCACCCGGCCTCTTACACCACACTTTTACCTCATGACATTCCTCACACAATGTCAACTTACCAGACCTGAGAACACACTCAAGCCCTCACTCCTCATACCTCTGACAGTCTGCAAGGACAACCTCCTGCTCCTTTTCTTTCCTGGAGCTTGGCCCTGCCTGTGCCTGCTCCTTCCATCTCCATTAGTCACCCTCCAAGTCACTGAACAAGCATACTCACCTGTCTCCTGGTGACCTCCTCTACCTCTCTTCTTGCAGCTTATTCTGCTCACCTCCAAACCTCTGCCTCTGCCTCTGCCTCCATGCATGCCTCCTGCTCCACCTTCCTGTGTGCCTCCTCCATATTCCTGTGTGCCTCCTCCTTCTTCCTTGCCTCTGTCCACCTCCTCCACTCAGCAGCCTTCATCTTCCACATCCTGTCATCGTCATCCTTGTGCTCCACCAGATGATTGTCAGACCAAGACTTGATGTCATCAAATTTGAACATAGATGGTAGTGGTTGGAGATCAACCCTGTTTCTGACTCCATCATGACTTATACCCCCAGTTCAAACTCTGAAGCCTCCTAACTCCGCAGTCCCTAAAAGTCCTTCAGGGGTTCAGGCCTAAGAGGGGGATACTGTCATATTCCATGTAATTGACACAACTCTGACCTTCAGACCAACTCTGCTCATCCCTCTGGTGACTCCTCACCAACTCTGATCCCCCATCCCTCCAGACACATATCAGATACCCTTACATACTTTCCTTGTTCTGTATTTAGTTTAGCTTCACCCCTCTGATCTCTCTGATGCTGTGTAGCACAGCTCTGGCACTCAGACATCCAACCTCCATCTTACATATCTACATACCCCTCCATCACTAATCTGCAGTCACTCTGACATATATATACTCTGACTTCTGTATGTAGATACCTGAGCCTGAATATCATCTTAGACTCCTCCTCTGTTCTCTCTCCAAGTTCCTCCAATGCATCTCTAACCAAGAAGGCCATGACAGTGCATGGGCATGACACACAAGTCCTGTGTCAAGCCTTCACCCCTCTGAACACAATCCTGATGGCCATGGAGCAAGCTTGAGTGAAAGCTGTCAAAAACCATCAATGCAAGAACGGTTATTGTAATGCATGTCAAGGGACTCTAAAGGTTCAGACCTTGCATCTTCCAAGTATGCTCTCTCATGTGATTCTAGAATTATTCCTTCAACTAAGAATTTTAGGGAACTGGGTGGTCATTGGAATGCTAGGAGATTATATACTGTATGGGTTGGATGCTCTGTACAGAATAAAATATATCAACCTTTTGTAGAAAACAGCTGGATGATTCTGAATGACTCACAATTCAGTGCTGATAGTTGCCTTATATTCTACTCCAGGGCTGATCACATTGTGGTCCCCTGTAGGGTAAATAAGCTTATGTATGCAATGATGAAACAAATTGTGAAATGTCAGTCTTTGGGGCTGGACCATCCTTGGAGCTGAACCACATCTGACAGGGATCTTCAGAGTCATTAGGTTGATCAGTCTATAAACTCCATGGTTCAAACAGACAGGATTTGGCTCCTGTGACTTTGCAAATCAATTAGAAGCATGGCAGGGAAGACAGTGAGGATCCTGACCCGAATGTAAGGATATCTCCATCTTTCCTGGGCCAAAGGAGCAGAAAGAATGGCAAGATGAGTTGTTGTTGTTGGGCTAGTTTCCCTGTAGATATGTGACATTTCAGGGAAGGACAAGGTTATATCAAGGACATGCACCACTGGTAGTAGCATAGAAATGGATTGCCCAAATCTCACCCTCTCAACCTTGTTCACAAGGCCAGTACCCAGCCTACCTTATGAGGTCAAACATATGATCTTCCTTCTGTGCACACAACATAAGAAGATGGCCCATCAGTGTATGGTGGTAGCTAAATGGGTGCAAGTTTGGTCAGTGAATTCTTGCTCAAGAGGACTTACTTGGATAACAAATGGAGTTTAGGCTGGAGCCCACCCTCTACCAGGCTGTATTGTTGTTGTCTGAGAAGGTTTCCTGCCTTTTTCTCCAGTCCATCATTCACCAACCACCATTTGCTGAATTGATTGTTCAGTCCCTCTTTATTGCCTCCCCAGTGACGATGAAAACAGCTTGCAAAATCCTTGAAGTCTGTTGAGATATTGAAGAACTGGTGCTTTGTGTGTGGTGCACCTTGATGGGCAACAATTTCCTTCTCTGTCTGCTCCATGGTCTTTCGCATCTCCTACACCTCTCAGTTGATCTCTCCTCTATCTTCCATAATTTCATCATTCACCTACCAAGTATTGAGGCTTTTCATCGGGTCTCTCATCTCCAAATCACCAATGCATGGGCTGTGTGGCTGGGTTCATCTATTGGAATTGAAGATCTCCATCAAATCACACACATTTCTCTGTGTTTTTCCACCATCTGCATGCAGCCTACTATTTTGAGGAAGATTCTCACTCTTGAAGGTCTTGAGGTTTTGGTGCTCTGGTGGTGGCCCTTTGTGGATTACAGTGAAGCCTGCTGGTACCTGGAGACTCACCAACTGATTGACAAGCACATTGTGGTGCTGAATGCCAACCTTTTCATCCACCACATGGAGGGCGGTGGGTTTTGGAAGTATGCTGAGTGCTTGGTCCATTGGTGTGTGAGAAATAATGGTGAGCAGGATTCATATAAGGTGGCACACACCAGATTGCTGATTGGTTTGCAGTGGGACCCTTCGAAAGTGATATCTCCCTTGTGATGCCCCTGATTCCCCTGCTTGACTTGGAAGGCCTGGACACAGGAACAGAAATGGAACCAGTCACAGAAAGTAACAGTGATGATGATTCAAGGAATTTGAAGGTTGCAGGTTCAGAGGAGTTTGAACACATTGGAGGTTGCATATGAAGTTTAATGTAGCGCTCCCATAATGCAGTGCTGCAATGACAGTTGTAAATAGCCACTTGAAGTTCATTGCAATCATTGCAGTTACATAGGGTACTACAAAGTTTATACTAGTGCAGGTATAACAGTGTTTCAAGCTTTGGTACTAAACATGGAAGAGCATAATGATAGTGAAAACTGACTGTTTGTACACCTCTCATGGATCCTAATTGCCTCTGGGCTTCTTACCAGAGCTGCTAGCATGAGGGCCTTTACCAACCAAATGCTTAATGCCTCTGTGAAAGAACTGATAAGATGCAAGAAAACCAGTAGTGGGAAATGATGTCGGGGGGAGCTGGCCATGCAAAGAGCTTGAGGTCACTGTGTGAGAGACAGGAGTGTTGTGAGAGAGATGGGGTGCAGGGGTGCTGAGACCGCATCGACCAGCAGATTTCCAATTCATGTTATCAGTGTCAGTACTGAGTTGCAGAGCTCCATCTGACTGGTGCCACTCATAGTACATACATAGGCCTGCTGCCAGTGTAAAGTAGCTAGAAAGCCCAGAATGTGTTTCCTAATGGTGTAAATATGGGTTGTGAGTGAGTTTACTCGACCCAAAAGGGACCCAAGTTACTAGGAGAAGGTAATAGATCAAAAACCACACACTGTAAAGCTGGAAAACATGAGTCCAGACCTCTCCATTTGGTAGGGCTGAGTGTTCGACTTTTCAGGTTCTGGTTGGAGTGCTCAACTTGACTTGACTGGCTTGAGTTGCAGCAGAATCAATGGTTTCAATACTTAGAAAAAGAGACTTGTGATCAAGAGGAAGTAAGATTTGATGTGGACCAGAGTCCGAGATACAAAGTTTATAGTCTGGGAAAACCTGAGACTTTGTACATATTGGGTTGGTGAAGTAAGTAAGATATGGTGACAATGAAACATGATGATGGCAATGGTATGTGGTACAAACGAGAGAGAATTATTAAGTATGATGGACCCAGGTAAACCCATGGTTGCTCAGGTTGGAAACTGATACAAAAGAAAGAAACCCAACTTACTGACTCAGATCTGGGGAACTCAGGTTGGACAGACATAATGGGTTGGATGAATGACGCTTGGGTTGGCCTTCAACTGGCTCAGGAATGGGACCTGCACTATAGGGGTAACAGAAGGATCAGGAAAATAGGGAATTTACATGGTAGAGGATACTGGTCTCCTACATCCATGGGGGATTTAGAGACTGACTGTCCTTAGTCAGCACCGCTTGGCTGATCTAATACAAGGTGCAGCTCAGTGTCAGTTGTCCACATGACCAAAAATGGAGATGAATGGGGCTGGGTTGAGACAATGGCTGGATTGGGACAATACCATGGCAAATGCCAAGATGTGACACATGGTTGGGCAACAGTGGTTTCCTCTCTGCTTCACTCTTCCTTTCACAACACTACTCTTCCTCCTCTTCCATCCACCATGCCCAGCACTCTTTTTGCTTCCATCATCAAGCTCAACAATGCCTTCACTGCTATTGACTCTGCCAAGGCTGCTGCTGAAAAATGGGCTGCTGACATGCAGGTATGACTTGAGGCCATGGTAAGGATGCAACCTGATGACAACAATTCACTCTGCAATGAGCAGGATGCATGATGTGAGGAGCTGGACTCCTCCTCGGTAAGTTCTCCAAATTTTTTGAGCATTCCTTGGTACTGAATGTCATAGGCTGAACTGGGGGAGGCAATGCACCTAGTTAGAGATATGGGCACAACAGTGGAATGACTTTCACCCATGCTACTCAAGGCTGTGTTGAAAGCTCACCAGGTTGCCGATGCTTGGAAGGCTCAGGCTCGTAAAGAGGCACAGAGTGCCAATCTGGCCCCAATCCAAATGAAGGTCAATGAAGGTTCCCAGTCTTCTCAGGCTTCCTTCCCAGTGCACAACATGCCAACTCAGGGGCTGTCAGAAGCTGCTACAATGATGATGAACACAAGTAAATCAGGAGCAGGGTGGAACCCTTTGTGCAAGGTGAGTTCTGGCTAAGTTGAGGATTCCATGTAAGAACTAATCAGCTTTTAGTGTTTCCAAAGGGATAAAGAAGAGGAAGATGAAATGGTGGATGGATACTGCTACCTGGATCTGTGCTGACTTTGCAAGAACTGTGGGGTCCCCTGCATGGCAAAATGGCAGGGCATGGCATGCCCGACCTGTGTTGATGCAAAGGGGCAGTGTGAGTATGCACAAGGAGGAAAGTTGAGGGTCATCAAGAAGGAGGAGGGAGCAAAGGTCATGCCAAAACCTGTTCCAAGTAAGTGTCTTTGTCGACTTGTTCCATGGGCCTCCTATTCAACTGATTGTATGCAGCTCACAAGGTCTGGCTGCTCCTGGCCGACATTGTGGAGGTTGCAGACAAAGAACCCATGCTGGTCAAGAACAAGACTGACCTGAAGGGGAAAGGGAAGGCTGAGGACTTCACTTTAAAAATGATAGCAGTCCTGATTAAGGGGCTGAAGCAACTGATGCTGCATTTCATGGAGCTCAAGTCCCATATCACAGGTCTGGAGTTGGAGATGGCAACTGAGAAGGTGCATCACATATGGGCCAAGATCAAGGTGTCTGAAATCTGTGACCAAATCATGGCCATGCAAGAGGTGGTTGGGTCATGGCTGAGGCAGTAGGGGTCATTTTCTTTTCCTTTGTAGCATAGGTGTTGTCCCATGTCTGAGCAATTGAGCAAGTGTGTGTCTGTGTCCATGTCCATGCCCAACCTGAGTGAACCTGATATAACCCAATCAGCAAGTTGGTATCTAATATAAAGAAATAAGATGTAAATGATAGGTATGTCTGAAAGAAATGAACAAAAAACTGCAGGTTAGCAATAGTGCAATTCACAGGGGACTTTGCTTTGCACCTGCTCGGACAGGGAGATGGTGAGATTGGGATGGTGCCAGCTTTCATCAGCTTTTTCTTCTGCTCTATGACATCTCTTTTCACTACTTTCTGCTACTTTCTCTTTCTCTTTCTTATCTTGTCTAGTAAATAAAAATGGGCATGGTGTTCAGTGCATGGGGAAAGTAAAACCAATGGTGAGATGGGAACACAGGTCCATGATCGGTACTACAAGCAGTCCATAAGTTGATTGTAAGTGAGCATTCTCAGATTGAACCAGATAAAATAAAAGGAAATGGGTCTATAGTAAATTGGTGGTCTTCTGACTTTTTATGATGGTTTTTCTATGTTTCTGTGAGATTGCAAGAGATGGATGAGTAACACCAGTTGAAACCCAGGATGAAATGGTATGGAAGTGAGATTACTGGACAAAACACAGGGTGGAACAAATAAAGGGAAATCTATAGTATGGACAGTATTCTGGTATAGTATGATGGAATGTTTGTAGTCATTGTCAGTTATGGTACTTGTGGGGGTGGATGATCTTCTTCATTGGGTGGGTCTTTGTCGTCTGGCAGGTCTTGCAGGTCCTTGACTTCCCAGTTCTCTTTCCTCACCATCTTGTCAAGTTCTTTTTCGTCCAATCCAGTCAACCCAGATACTGGAATGGCAGCTCAGAATCTTGCAAAGTATGGGATGAGGTGGAATGCAGTGTATCAAAGGGCAGATACTGCTCCACCCAACTTGGCCAGCAGATATGAACCTCTAGTCATCCTGCAAAGGACAACCATTGGCCCTATGTACCTCAGCTTCATCTTTCAGTTCAGTTCCTTCTCCACCCTCAAGTTCTGAACCAGGACCAAGCTTCTGGGTTGGAAGTAAGGTCCTTGATCCAAGTCTTCATTGCAGCTTTGAAGTGCTTGATGGATACAAACCAAGCTTCTGCAATTTAGTTCTGGATTGCATCGAGATCAGCTTAACACTTCTGAAACTGGTGGGCTTGCCATGCTATCAGCAACTTGGTAGAGGAAGGTTCAGGTTCAGAAGGAGGAAGAAAGAAAGTTGTTTCAGAAAGGTCAAACAGGAAAAGTGGCTCCATGCCATGTGCCATGAAATAGGGAGAGAGACCGGTTGACTTTTGTATAGTTACCTGCTCCGCCCAGAAAATGGTATGTGTGGATCAATACCAGCATGACTCATTCCTCTGGGAGCTTTTCATGATGGCCTTCCAGATATCATAGTGATGTCTCTCTACAATCCTGTTTGCCTGGGAGTTGTAAGGGGAGATCCAGATGCCCAACCATTCCCAAGAACATAGCCCAGATTCTCATTATTCTCCATTGCCACCATTTTCCAGAAAATTTTCTTCATCAACATCAAATCAAACCTGCAGAGGAGACATATCATATAGTTCTTCCCTGCTCTCATCCTTGACACCTTTGCCTTCCTTCAAACTTTCAACTCATTCACCTGCACCTCACCCAAGTTATCAAACCCATCATCACTTTCATCTGAAGATTCTCTAGCAATCATCTGCAACATTCTGTCTACTACACTGAGCTTTGAGTCCTCATCTGGTTCCTCTACTCCATGATCAACCTTGTTAAGACCGGATCTACTCCGCTCAAACTCCGGTCGGAGATCGGAGGTCAAAGGGGAGAAATGGCCGGAGATGGCTAGAGGTCCAGAGGACCACATCTGGAGGGGTGAAGGCTTGATGCAGGACTTGTGTGTCATGCCCATGCACTGTCATGGCCTTCTTGGTCAGAGATGCATCAGAGAGAACCGGAGTGAGATCAGAGGAGTGGTCTATGATGATATTCAGGCTAAGGTATCTACATACAAAGTCAGAGTATATATAGTTGGAGGAAAGTCAGAGGCTATATAGATATAGTAAGATGGAATTGAAGAAGTCATATGCTGGAGCTGTGCTCTGGATCAGGAGTGAGCCAGAGCTGTGCTACACAGCATCAGAAGGAACAGAGAGGTGAGACTAAACTAAATATGGAACAAGGAACATACATAAGAAAATCTATGAGTTGTCTGGAGAAACAGAGTTGCATGATGACAGAGAGTGCGCCAGAGATACAAGCAGAGTTGTATCAGAGTCTGAAGTTGAGTTGAATGGATGGGATATGACAGACCTCCACTGCCTTCACCACATCTTCTCAACCCACAACTGCTTTCCATCCTGTTCCTTCTGCCATACCTAGACTATCTTCCATACTCCAAATCAACTCTACCACAACACAGTCCCTTACATCCATATCTTCTGCTTCTACACCTGTTTTACTGACTAACAACCTAAGACCAATAGCTAACCCTACACAGATGCCACTTCAGGGTATCCAAAATGCCCCAAAGTTTGAAGGAACTCCTGCACAACTTCCCCACATCCTTGAAGAGTAGACTTGATTGGAAATGCTGCCAGTATCAATACAGCCAACAAAATCAAGTACATGATCCATTATGCAGATCTTGAAGAGGCCAAACTTTGAAAAATGCTCGATGAAGCCAAGCAACCCAATTGGGATGTATTTGTGGCCACCATAAAAGAGATGTACCTGTGCTGTGGAGGTGACACTTGATACTGCTATGCTAACCTACAATATCTTGTACAGGAGTTCTGCATCAAACAGATGTGGAATGAAGAGGACCTGGGCAAATGCCAAAGGAAGTTCAGCAAAATTACCTCCCATTTAATGTCCAAATGCAAGTTCTCCAACTCCAACTGTGATGCCTACTTCCTATATTGATTTCCCGCTGAAGTGGAAGAGAAAGTTTGCAACTGACTTGTGATCACCAAATCCAACCTCCATCCCAATGTAGGAGACTCAAGCTCCCTACAGTGACATTCCCACTTCCTCTGAGTATTCATCCATCCTCTGAGTTCCTCCAAAGTCCTCTGCCGCTCCTCCAAGACTCGACAGTCACAGGCCATCTTCTTGAGTCAGAACTCTGACCTCCAAAGGACTGGACCTTAGTTTTCATGCTCCAGATGAGTCATCTGTGAGTTGGAGTTGTGTTTCCTTATCGGAATATTGCTTTATTTAGTATCTACATTCATTCCTTCATCATTCCTTTTGATTCAGTCTCAGGAATGCCCAGACCTAAAAGTTTGTACATAGAACTTAGTTCAAGCAGTGAATTACCACCATCTACCATCAGTTCGAAGTCTCCAAAGTCAATTTTCTTCATTCCCCTTCAACTCCAGTCAAGCCCTGCAACTCCTGACAACTTCTGACAACTCCATAGTTGATTCCTTAGCCCTACTGAATGGAGAGGAATCAGACTCTTATTTTCCAGCTCTCTCAGAACATCAGTGAGCCATTCTTATTCACCCTCACCCTTTTTCTTTCTCTTTTTGCAATCCCCTGGGTTGAGAACTACACTCACACCCTTTTCATTAGCTTAGAAGTTCCACTTCAGAGTTCCTAGGAGTTTTACACTGAAGACACCTACCCGATGGAAGATACCCTCACTGCTGTCACTGAGTTCTTGCTTACTGATTCTGCCTTCTGTTCCACCATGCCAGGACTATTTGGCACCCTTTCCATCCCTGCTCCTACTGTCCCTACTTTGTCAATGGCCCTGCAAACCCATGCCTATACAATGGCACTGGGCCATACAGAGGTAAAGGCCAAGTACACTGTATGGAGCCATTGCTCCTTAGGTCCATATCTGGTCATTCTACATCCATTTGACTTTCACTAGGTCATTGTTGAGTCATCAAGCATCCGTGACTATCCATGTCCATCTGGTTCTGGTCTGCCCTATTCATACATATCCAGTTCCTTGTATCCATTTCTTTTCAATCCAGTCCATCTACTGGATAGTTCCTACTATACCTTTAGTGTACTGGATGCTCTATATTGTGATCTGGTTACCAGATCCATGTCAGATGCACCCTTCTTTTCCCTTCTTTATGTTTATTTAGAGTCTCGGATGTGCCCAGACTATAAAAGTTGTGTTTTGCACACATCTAATCAATTATCTATCACTCACTTGGAGTGGGAGTCTTCAGTCCTCATCAATCCAGTCATATCTGAATCTCTTTTCTCTTCTCTTTCTCTCTTGATCCTAGAAGAATCAAGTCCTGTGCTCATCAGCCATGTCTGAAGCATTAGGAGCTCTTCTAGATCGACTATCATAGAGTCCTTTAAGCCCTGCAGTTGCATTCCCTTGATTTTCTACCTGCAATTCCCCTGGAATGAACCTATCATTCCTTCACTTTCTTTCTTTGTGTTACTGACCTGCTAGTTTCCTGTCTGGAGACCTATAGCAGTCTAGGTTGGTCAACCTCTCTTCATTGCCACCACAAATGTCATCCACATCAATGAGTTAGCCAGGCAGAACCTGGGCCAAGTTGATCAAGAGTATGGTGAACAGGTCATCTGGAATGAAGACAGCCTCATAGTTGCCCATCACAACCTCCCTCTCCATGCCCTGAAAGCCAAGGTCATAGGTACTGACAGGACGTTAACGTGCATTTTAGATTTCAGGTCTGAAGTAGTCACAATACCCAAGTGCATCTGAGAGGAACTAGGGCTCCCAATCCAGTCCAACCACATAATGACTATGATGTCTGCCAACACCCACACCAATTCCACTCTCAGGGTCCTGGAAAACCTTCAACTCAGCTTCAGCCCCAGTGAAGTAGCCTTGCAGGTCCAAGTCATGGCTCAGGCCAACTTCAATCTTTTGCTCAGTCATCCCTTTTCCTGCCTCATGAGTGCCACTACTGATGACTTTCCAGATGGAGGGCAGAACATTACCCTCTGGGACCTGAACACCAGGAAGGAGTACAAGCTCCCAACAAGGCCCTGGTCTGAGAGTTGCCCATGGTGCCAGAAAGTATATCGTGTACTAACCATCAAAGCATTATTGAGTTGGGTTTTCAGTAGACCTTGATGAATCAGGTTCAACACAAGGAGAGTCAATCAGTCACCTGCCTACCTTCCTATACCATTCTGTATTGTCTTTCATATTTTCTTCTTCCATTCCATCTCCTCACCCATGATTCCCACATACCCTGGATACACCAGCCCTGATGGGGCATTCATAGGCCATCTGGGCTATTCTTCCACTGCTTTCTCATTCTACCATTGTGTGTCTTCTACTCACTCCACACTTTCATCAGACTTATCAACCGTCCTACAGTCTCTTTATTCATATGACACTACCCTTCATGCCTTAGTTTACAAGCTGGTTGAAAAAAAAGGTTCACTTGATACCCACTCCAATGATGAAGGAGTTTTGGGTTCTCCAACACTTACCACCAGACCTGCTTCTCAGCCTCCCTACATTACCATTTCATCCTTCCAATTTTGTTCCTGGACAACATTTCACCCAAGAGCACACTGACAATTTAGATCTTGACTCCACCAAATCGCTTTTCCCTGACAAACTCAAACTCATCTGGTGGTTGGTCTGTGTCCACAAGAAAGCTTTTACCTGGGTTTCAACCAAATGTGGCCACCTTGATGAATGGTATTTCCTGCCAGACAAGATTCTGACCATCCCTCACACTCCATGAATCCTGTGCAATATCCTGATTTCACCCACCATGTAGC
>JBBPTO010001485.1:0-15448 GCA_038094155.1 Pulveroboletus cf. aberrans
CTTCAATGCTCTCCTCCTAGGCTCTCTCTCTCTACCTCCCCTGCCTCTCAGAGATCATCCTCATCCTCATTGTCCCAAGGAACTCTGCCGTCAAGTCCTACATACCAACATGCACAATGTACTATTCATTTCCCTATCCAATGCCACCCCACACCCATATTGATGTCTGCCCAGGAGCCTCTGCCTATCAATGAGAGAGAGGACCAAGGAGACTTTGAATTCAATGATGCCGCCATGTCTAATATGACTGGTGAACCTTATGGTGACTATAGAGATTTTTGAAGTATGGTGACTTCAAGTCTACTAAGTGGATAATGTTATGATTTACCTCAGACCACACTTTTTCCTTGACTTATCACTTACATATGCATGGATATAAGTCCCAACTCAGACATTTATTTCTTTTCATCACTGACTATGATACCTTGACTCATCATCTGCTTCTATCACATTCTATGCAATTCCACCCCACTTGCTCCATCAGCAATTCCTTCTATTGTATTCCTTTATATTCCATGCCTGCCCTAGACTCTCTTACTTATATAAACCCACATCATCACACATATGTTCCTTAGTCTAGTCTTATCATTTCCCACCTCCTCTGTACCATCATTGGAATACATTGTTGTTTCCACTCTCCAATACAGGCCCAAGGGTAGCCTTAATATCTTCTTGCTCTTCATTACTGTGAACCACCCTTAAGTGGGAAGTCTCCATCATCAACCTTGCCTAGGGGTCTCCTTGTTACCACCCTTCAAAGGAAAGTCCTTGTTGTTTGTCCTTGATAGTAGGCAGACTCCTTGTCTACCATTAACTTGGTGGTACCTTTGGCCACCATTAGCTCAGTAGCATCCTTTATTGCCAAACCTCATTAGTAGGTAGGCTCTTGTAGACATCTTGCAATCATCAAGCTCTATTGCTCTCATTCACAGTTCAGTCTGCAGCTCCAACAGTTCTATGCCTGCCCTTGTTTAGGTCAGACATAACACCAAAGAGGTCCTCTTTTATGTCATGGATTATGAATGACAGAACATCATCCTAGGGTCACCTTGGCTGAAGGTGGTCAACCCCCTCATTGACTGGTCTAAACAGACCTGCACCATCTCCAAGTCCCTCAACAAGTCAAAAGACTTGTATCAAGGCCACATCACTGACCTCAAATTGCATGACAAATTCTATCCTACCCCCACCCCTCAAGAAACCATGGTTCATCAGATCTATAACAAAAGACTCTTTGACTACCTCCAGAAAGATGAAGAGTCTGAGTTCATTGATACCATGAAGAGATATGCAGACCTCTATCATGTAGCCCATTTCAGAATCTGCTTTGCCTGCTGTGACAGCCTCAGACACCAGAAGTTTGCCAACAAAGTTACCACCACCACTGAGATTGCAGCTGCAGCTGATAAAGCCAAACCCAAGACCACATTACCCCTCAAGTACTCCGAGTTTTCAGATATCTTCATGAAGGAAGCATCTGATTACGTTCCCCCATCATGCCCCTATGATCAAAAGATTCATCTCGATGATTCCTTTGTCTCCAAAGTTGGGAGAGTCTACCCATTGTCTTCAGATGAGCAGAAGGCCACAAAGGACTTTATCTAGGAAAACCTCAACTGTGGAAAGATCTGCCCTTCAAACTCCCCTCAAGCAGCACCCTTCTTCTTTGTCAAAAAGAAGAATGGCAAGCTCCATCCATGCCAAGACTATCATTACCTGAATGAGCATGCTGTTTGGAACACATATCCCCTCTCCCTAGTCTCTGATCTTGTTGACAAGCTAAAAGACACAAAGGCCTTCACTAAGTTCAATGTCTGATGGGATACAACAACATTAGAATCAAAGACAGCGACTAATGGAAGGCTGCATTCATTATCCACAAAGGCCTGTTCAAACCCCTCATCATGTTCTTCAGGCTCACAAACTTCTCTGCCACATTCCAACAATTCATAAATGACTCATTTAGCAACATGATCATGGAAGGATGGCTCATCATCTACATGGATGACCTCCTTATCTTCTCTCCTGACTCTAAGCTCCATGAGGAGCAAACCAAACATGTCCTGCAAAGGATGCAAGAACTTGACCTGCACTTAAAGCTCAAGAAGTGCACCTTCACCACCTCTGAGGTAGAATACCTTGGAATGATCATCAAACCTGGACAGATCACCATGGATCCTGTCAAACTTGATGGGATCGCTGCTTGGCCTACTCCAACCAAGGTCAAAGATGTCTGCTCCTTCCTTGGATTCACCAATTTTTACCAGCAATTTATAAACAATTACTCCTTCATTGCTCATTCCCTGATAGATCTTACAAAGAAGAATTTTCTTGGGATTGGACTCCCACTTGCCAGAAATCCTTCAATGAGCTAAAGGCTCTCTTCCTGTCAAAGCCAGTCCTCCACCTTCCTGATACATCTCAACCCTTCACCATCATGACTGATGCATTGAAGTTCACCACCAGAGCAATCTGGCTCCAGACTGATGCCAATAGAGACAGGCATTCCTGTTTATACCTCTCACAGTCATTCTCCCCTGCTGAGAGAAATTATGACATCTATGATCATGAACTCCTCATGATAATCCATGCCCTGAAGGCCTGGAGACACTACCTCTCCAGCTTCCTCTTTCCTGTTTAAGCATTCACAGATCACAAGAACCTGACATACTTCCATCAACCCCAGAATCTGAATCATCAACAAGCATGATGGCTTCTCAATCTTACAGACTTCAACCTGAAAATGGTCCACATTCCAGGTTCCCAACTTGCTGCCCCAGATGCCCTCTCCTGCCACCCAAATCTCATCATCAACAAAGAAGACAATGCAAAAATGACCCTGCTCCCTGACTTCCTCTTTGTCAACCTCATAGATTCCTTGTTAGCAGGCAAACTTGCCTTCTCCTCGTCCTCTGACCTCCTTGTCCTTCAGGCTCTCTGAGCATTACAGGGAGAGGTTCCCTCTGCATTCTGTTTCCACCTATCCAATTGGTCATACTGTGAAGGAGTTCTTTCATACAAAGGACACATCTATGACCCACCCACAGACAACCTCCGACATGAGGTACTCATTCATTGCCACAATCACAAAACTGCTGGACACCCCAGATATTTGAAAACCTGCCAGCTTGTATCCATCAAATTTTGGTGGCCTGGACTAGCCCAATATGTAAGGAAGTACATTAAAGGCTGCACCATTTTCCAACAGAATAAAATGAACACCCACCCCACTATTCCCCTGCTAACACCAATTAAATCCTCATGTACATGACCATTCCAGCAGATCTCATGCAATCTCATCACAGATCTTCCCACTTCATCTGGCTTTGATTCCCTATTGGTCATGGTCAACCATGGGCTTACTAAGAGGGTAATTCTCTACCCCACCAAGAAAACTATCACCGCTGAGGGTGTCACAACCCTCTTTTTCCACAAAGTCTTTCTCTGCTTCAGCCTTTATAACAAAATCATCTTGGATCAAGGACCACAGTTTGCCTCATCCTTTGCAAAAGAGCTAGGTCATCTCTTAAACTATGATCTTTTCCTGTCCACCACTTATCATCCCCAGTCAGATGGTGAGACTGAACATGTCAACCAGGAAGTTGAGATGTATCTTCATATCTTCTGTGGTACAAACCCTGGTTCCTGGTCAGATCAGATTACTCACACCAAATTTGCATACAATCACTGCCCCCACTCTGTCACTGGCAAATCGCCATTTTATCTCATAATGGGTTATGAACCCCATGCCCTACCTGTCATTCTCCCAGACTCCTCGCTCCTCACCATTGACCTCTGATTGAAATTCCTGTCTGCAATGAGGGATGAAGCCCTCATAGCTCATGAACTTGCATGTCAAGTCATGGCATCATAAAATAAATGATCATTTACTCCATTCTCCAAAGGAGACAAAGTCTGGCTAGAAGCCAAAAACCTTCGTTGTTCTGTGATAAACCTGAAATTCACACCCAAAAGAGAAGGACCCTTCACAATTATGAAGGTGTTATCTCCAATCACATACCAACTCCGTCTTCTGCTGGCATGGAAGATATACCCTGTTTTTCATGCCTCCCTTCTTTCCCCTTATAGAGAAAATAATGTCCATGGCAAGAACTTCTCAAGACCTCTGCCAGAACTTGTAGAGGGTGAGGAAGAGTACAAAATAGAGAAAATATTAAAACATTGTGGTGCACCATCTTCACACACATTCCTGATCTGTTGAAAGGGATATTCAGCTGAAAAAGACTCTTGGATCCCAGAATGGAACTTGAAACATTCCCGGTCCACTTTAGATAGATATAAAAACCTCCATCCCTCCACTTTCCCTTCTCATGCCCCCTCAGAAACACCATCACTCAGAAACAAAAACCATCCCAGAAAATAAACAAAGTCATGCCTTCATCTTCTGCTACTGTTTCCTTCACCCTTGTAGATACTGTTATGGCTGACCTACACAAGGGCAGGCATAAAACCTTTAGGGCTTTGGACTTAACCATGGTCAAGGGGCAATGGAGCTTGATGATTGCAAGACATCTACAAGGAGTCTATCTACTAGCGAGGTTCAGCGACAAAGGGTGCTACCAAGCTAACAGTGGCCAAAGGTACTACCAAGTGAACAGTGGATGAGGAGTCTGCCTACTATCAAGGACAGATGATGAGGACTTCCCTTTGAAGGGTGGTAACGAGAAGACCTCTGGGCAAGGTCAACAATGAAAACTTCCCACTTAAGGGTGGTTCATAGCAATGAGGAGCAAGAAGGTATTGAGGCTACCCTTGGGCCTGTATCGAGGAGTGGGAACAACAATGTATTTCAGGTGTGATGGAGGAAGTACAAGGAAGAGAAAGGTGGAAGGTAAGACTAGACTGAGAAGCATGTATGTGACAACATGGGTTTATATATGTAAGGGAGTTTAGAGTAGACATGGAATGTAAAGGAATATCATGGAAGGAATCGCTGATGAAGCAAGTGGAGTGAAATTGCATGGAATGTGATGGAAGTGGACGATGAGTAATGGTATTGTAGTCAGTGATGAAAAGAAATAAACATCCAAGTTGGGACTTATATCCATGCATAGGTAAGTGATAAGTGAAAGAAAAGTGTAGTCCTGTTAAGACTGGAACATCCTCTGCTCAAACTCTGGTTGGAGATTGGAGGTTGAAGGGGAATGAACACCAGAGGTGGTCGGACATTCAGAGGGTCGTGTCTGGAGGAGTGAAGGCTTACACAGAACTTATGTGTTACATCTTCGCACTGTCACAGCCTTTGTTGGTTGGAGACACATCAGAGGAACTCGGAGATGAACAGAGGACTGTCTAAGTCAATATTCAGCCTAAGGTATCTATGTACAAATACAGGCCTTTATATATATGGAGGGGACTGCAGATTAGTAAATGGAGGTCGGATGACTAAAGTATCAGAGGTTGGATAAGTACATGCCAGAGCTGTGCTCTGGGTCAGGAATGAGCTGGAGCTGTGCTACACAGTGTCAGAGGGGACAGAGGGGTGAGACTATACTAAATAGGGAACAAGAGACATATATAAGTAAATCTAAGAGGGGTCCGGAGTTACAGAGTTGCATAATTGGTGAGGAATCACCAGAGGGACAAGCAGAGTTGGGTTTCAGAGGTCAGAATTGACTTGATTGGATTCTGGGATATGACAAGTCTGGGATAAATCATAACATTACCCCCTTAGTAGACTTGAAGTCACCATACTTCAGAAATCTCTATAATCTCCATAAGGTTCACTGGTCATGTTGGACATGGTGGCATCATCAAACTGGTAATCTCCTTTGTCCTCCCTCTCATTGATAGGTGGGGGCTCCTGGGTGGTCATCAATATGGGTGTGGAGCAGCATCAGATAGGGAAATGAATGGTTTGTCATGCACATTGGTGTGTAGGACTCAATGGCAGAGTTCCTCAGGATAATGACAATGAAGACAATCTCTGGGAGGCAGGGGAGGTAGAGAAAGAGGACCTAGAAGGAGGGCATCAAAGAGGGCATTGCCATTGGTTGTGGCTGGGGGCTTGTTGAAGACAAGTGGGGCATTGATAGGTCTTACATTGGCTTCAAAAGTGGCCAAGGTGGTGGCAAAGAAAGCAACTTTGGAAATAACAGAGGTTGCTAGGGGTAAGAACAACCTCTCTGAGGTCTTCAGCATGGCAGCACTCAGCTAGGTTCATGGATTGGATGGTCTCTTCAGCCAGAGGGGATGAGAATGCAGACAGGGTGGACAAGGTGGGGATGACGATGGTGGTCATTGACAGAGTAAGAATGGAAACAGGCTCAGCAAACTGAGCATTGGTCTCAGCCAGGTACTGGTCGAGATCTGCCAAGAACTCTCCTAGCTCAAGCTGGTAGGCTAAGATGTCAAGTTTGAGGTTGATTTCACCCAAGATGGCAATGGCAGTTGGGTGGTTTAAGAAGTTGAGATAACCAATCTGCCATAACAAGTGAACAAGGCAGTAGAGGGGGGAGCTCATATCAAGGTGGGCACTGATGGCAATGGCCATGTGCCTATCATAGACACAGTCCTGGTATTCTGCAATATAGAGATTCGGGATGGTGGTGAAATGGAGATGATGAGCATGGATTGGAAGGTCTATAGCATGAACAGGGCATGAAGGAGGGGGCCTGGGGATCTCCATGAGGGGAGCACAAAATGGAGAGTCAGAAGGGAGGTTGTTCCAGCCAGCATCTGTGAAGATGGGAAATGGAGGACAATTTTCATCGGCAACAGATTCAACAAATGTTGACATTTCAGACAGGGTCTCTTCTATGGTGGAGATGGTAGACAAAGAATTGATGACAGAGACAGGGTTTTCCTCAACATCATCAGCAATGAAGGCAATGTTGCAGAGGGGAGACATGGTCATGGTTGTGAGGTGACAAGGGCAATGGTTCTGAGGGGAATGCAAAGGAGTGACAGTTCTTATAATCTGTCAGGGTGGCCTTAGAATGTTTCAGGTTCTGCTCAGGTTCCCATGAATCTTCTTTGGCAGTGTAGCCCTTTCATCAGATCAGAAAGTGGCAGTTAGATGAGGTTCCTTTGTGACATAAGATCTTATCGATCTTGTATTCTTTCTTGCCATCTACAAGGTCCAGGGGAGGCTTTATGAAATTGGGGCTGTGAACATCATTCTCACAATAGGGTGATAAGAGAGAAGCATGGAAGACTGGATGGATCTTCCAGGTGGATGGGAGTTTTAATCAGTACATGATCGGAGATAGGACTTCTATGATGGGGAAGAGTCCTTCTTATTTCCGGGTGAACTTTGGGTTGACAATGTTCCACTTAAGATTGCAGGCTTTCAACCAGACCTTGTCTCCTTTGATAAATGATTGGAACTTGGACTGGGTACATTGGGCTATAATCTGGCAAGTGAGCTCATGGGCAGTGAGGGCTTCATCATGGAAGGCGATGAGAGATTTAAGGTGTTCTTTGACTGTGGGAACCTTGATATCAGTGTAGGAGACCATATATCCTTACCCTGCAATCCTTCATTTTCCCTGGTTCCTGAGTCCTTCCCGAGGCTGATGAAGTCATGTCTGATGCATTTCCTCAAGTTCCAAGTGCCATCCATCCTGTCTCTGGTGTCTGTTCATCTGGCATTCATAGTATCTAAGTCAGGTGAGTTCCAGCTTTCTTTCTTTTCATATGTAGAGTCTCGAAGAGTGGGCAGGGGTCCACCAGACCCAATCCCATTAGTCATGTAACAAGTCTTTTTCCATTGTCATAGTTTCCTGATCATGTACCTACTTTTACCTATGTTCCCCAATATGTCTAAAGTCTTGGGTATTCCCAGACTATAAATGTTGTATCTTGGACTTCAGTCCACATTGAATCTACTACTTTTCAATCATCTTCTAAAGTCTCGAGGACTCATTTCCTGGTCTTGAGGACTCGTTTTCTACCATTCCCACTGCCATTCAAGTCGATTCCCACAAATATTGACCATTTTCACAGTCAGACTTTAACCCTACCATCATGGGGAAGTCCAGACTCTTATTTTCCAGCTCTACAGTTGAGTGGACTTCTTTCTTTTCCTCTTGGACATTGTCCTAGACCCTTGGATCCCTTTTGGATCAAGTGTCCTGCTCACACCTGACACTAACTGCTCAGGAAACCCACTCTGGGCTTCCTAGCATCTTTACATTGGGGATAATAGAAGGTAGGGCACAGGGTTCATAGCCCATCATGAGATAAAATGGGGACTTTCCTGTTATGAAGTGAGGATGGTGATTATGTGTGAACTCAGCATGAGTAAGAAGTTCGTGCCATGAGGAGGGGTTGTTTCCACAGAAGATCCAAAGGTAGATTTCAATCTCTTGGTTAACGCATTCAGTTTCCCCATTAGTTTGAGGGTGGTAGGTGGTGGACAAGGTAAGGTCATAGTTCAAGAGCTTTTCAAGCTCTTTAGCAAAGGTAGAGGTAAACTGTGAGCCTCTGTCAGAGATGATCTTTTTGTAAAGACTGAAACGGCAGTAGACTTTGTGGAGGAAAAGGGTAGTAATACCCTTGGTGGTGGCAGTTTTCACAGTGGGACATAGAATTACCCCCTTAGTAAGCCCATGGTTGACCACAACCAATAGGAAATCAAAGCCAGTGAATGAGACAGGGAGGTCCATGATCAGATTGCAAGAGGTCTGCTGGAATGGGCAGGTGCAGGTGGAGTGAATGGGGGTGAGTGGGGGTACAGTGGGATGTGTGTTGGCCTTGTTGGCCTAACAAGTGGCACAACCTTCAATATACTTGTAGACATAGTGGGCCAGACCAGGCCACCAGAACTCAGAGGAGACCAATTGATGGGTCTTGAGGTATCCAGAGTGACCAGCAGATTCATGGTCATGGCAGTGGAGAAGAACTTTCTGTTGAAGGTCTTTAGTGGGGACATAGACATGATCCTTGTAAAGGAGAATGCTGTTATGGTGTTGCCAGTCAGAGAGACAGGTGTGAAGGTTCAATGGGGTGTCATTGGTGATGGATTGGAGGGTTTTAATAACAAGGGAATCTGACTTAGAAGCATCCTCAATAAGTGAAGCGAGGGAAGAGTCGATGAGCTGAACAAACATCGACAGTGGGAGGCGCATGGTTGATTTGTTGTCAGGATCAGATGAGGGGGACAAGTCAGGGTGGCGGAACAGGGCATTGGGAGCAGCAAGAAGCTTCCCAGGGATGTGACAGAGTTTCAGATTGTAATCTGCAAGGTCAAAAAGCCACCTGGCTTGATGGTGGTTCAAGTGTTGAGTGGTGTGGAAGTATGTGAGGTTTTTATGATCAGTAAAGACCTGGACAGGGAAGGATGCACCACAGAAGTATTGATGCCATTCTTTAAGTGCACAGAGGATTGTGAGTAGTTTGCAGTTGTAGATATTGTAGTTTCTCTTGGCTGGAGAGAACAAGGAGGACAGGTAGGAGCAGGGATGCCAATCACCATTGGTATCAGTCTGGAGGAGGACAGCACCTGACACATACTTGGAAGCATCGGTGGTGATGGTGAAGGGATGTGTGGAGTCCAGTAGCTGAAGGACAGGCTTCAACAAGAATAGGTCCTTTAGCTGGAAGAAGGGCATGTCGCACTCTGGCATCCAGTTCCAAGTGAGGTTCTTCTTGGTAAGATCAAGAAGAGGGCAAGTGACAGAGGAGTAGTCAGGGATGAACCAATGGTAGAAATTGGCAAAGCCCAAGAAGGATCATACTTCCTTGAGTATGGCAGAAATTGGCCAGGATGTGATCCCATCAAGCTTGACAGGGTCCATGGCAATCTGACCAGGTTTGACAATGAGACCAAGATATTTGATCTCGGTGGTGGCAAAGGTGCATTTCTCCAGTTTCAGGTGAAGATTCAACTCCTTCATCCATTTAAGAACTCTTTGAGTATGTTTGGTATGGATGGCTTCATTGGGGAAGGCAATCAGGAGGTCATCCATATAGATGATGAGCCAACCCTCCACAATCATATCACAGAAGAAGTCATTCATGAACCATTGAAAGGTAGCGGGGGAGTTGGACAAACTAAAGAACATGATGGTGGGTTTGAAGAGCCCCTTACAGGTGATAAAGGTGGCTTTCCACTAGTGCCCATCTTTGATATGGACATCATGGTAACCCCAGCAGATGTTGAACTTAGTGAAGACCTTAGTGTCTTTGAGCTTGTAGATGAGGTCAGATATGAGTGGAAGGGGGTAGGCATCACAAATGGTATGTTCATTGACATAGTGGTAGTCTTGACAAGGGCGGAGTTTCCCATCCTTCTTTTTGATGAAAAAGAAGGGAGAAGCTTGGGGTGAGTTTGAAGGGCAGATCTTTCTGGCCTTGAGATTTTCTTCAAGGAAGTCCTCAGTGGCTTTGTGTTCATTGGAGGACAAGGGGTAGATTTTCCCTATCTTAGAGATAAAGATTTCATTGAAGTTGATCTTGTGATCATAGGGTCGTGACAGAGGTATGTATGTGGTCAGTGACATCCTTGAAGTCCTCATATTCCTTCAGAAGGACAATGAAGGCCTTTTCAGGTGAGGTGGCAGTGGTGAGCTCAGTAGCAGTACTAACTCAGGCAATGATATCAAAGTTGGGGATGTAATATCCTCCAGCTTTGTGAAGGTGGTTGGTAGATGTCCCATGTTGGTAATGGTAGTCCTGGACATGAGCAATGGTGAAGTTCATTTCAGTGGCTCTGTCCAAGTAGTTCCAGAGGCATCCATCATAGACTTCATGGATCATGTGGTGGTGAGGAGGTCATGAGGCACTACAATTGATATGATCATAATGGTGCTTGATGTCAGAGGAGAAGGCCTCATATAGAGCCTTGAATTCATCCTTGGACTCAGGGACATTGAGGGTATGAGTTTCACAGTTGATAACCAGGTTCATCTTGATTAGCCATCGCATACCAAGGAGAACATTGGAGTTACCGCAGTTCATGACATAGAACTTGGTACATTGGGCTATTCCTCCAATGTTGAAGAATAGGGTGCAAGTGAATCATACAGACCCTCCTTGATTGATGGAAGCATCTGCATTACAAATGGGAATCAGCATGGTTAAATGAGTGGTGGAAAGGTAATGTTTTCAAACAAAGCCCCAGTCGATGCAGTTGATGTCTGCACCACTGTCTACAATGGCAAAGGTGTTGATGGCTTTCATTGAGTGCGAGGGGTCGATGAGTTGAATAGAGATCCTCATTGATTGCTTGTCTTTGGTGTTTACAAGTACATTGGCACTAAACAAAGAAGGGAAGTCATGCGTCATGGTAACTTCCCATTTTAAAAATCCATCATTCTGATCCTTCCTATGGTGGTTTTCTTTGGCTCTTCATCATCATCATCTTCTTCTATCTCCTGGAGCCTGGGAAGATCAGGGGAAATCTTGATGCTAGTCACTTTCTTGACTTGCAGAGAAGGGGTGGAAGGATAAACAGGGCAAGAGTGGGAGCTGTGCCCCTTCTTGCAGCAATGAAAACAAAGGTTCTCCTTTTGGCATCATTTCTGTTCTTTGGGAGTCAGCTTCAGGAGGTGGACAACATCAACATCCATGGCATCAGGGTCTCTGGGAGGTTTGGAGGCAGGCTTGGAATACTGGTGGGTCTGGGTGTACAAGGTTCCATGGTGTTGCTTGGCAACGGTGTCTCCCTCATCCCACTGTGCCTTAAAATGAGAGGATTGGGCAATCCATTTCTTGATGGTGGTAGGTACAGTATCTATAGAGTTGATCCTACACATAAGAGCAACTGGAATTTCGACCTGGAAGAATTGGATCAGAGTGCAATGGGCAGCAGTGTCGGCAGCAAGTGGGGGATAGGTAAAACCAGCTTTTCCGATGTGGAGAAGGAACTTGGTAATATAGTCATCAAGTTGAGCAATCTTCTCAATGCAGTGAGTGGCAAGCCAGGATAAAGCAGCCTGCTTGGTGTTGCCTCAATCAAAGGTGGCTTTGAACTCCTTGATAAACTCCTTGAGGGTACTGAAGTCATCGGTCTTGAGGGCTTTGGAATACTTGAACTCAGCCCATTGCTTGGCAGGGCCTTCACTCATATACAAGAGGAGGAATCCAATCTTCTTATTATCAGTGTCATAGGTGTCTCTGTTGATGAGCATGTACAATCAGGCAGAGGTAAGCCATGGAATGGCTTCAGAGGGGTCTCCATCATAGGCCTTGGGCCTAGCAAGGCAAAGTTCTATGGGTTTTGAAGACATGGGGGCAGAGGCAAGAGGGGTGCTTTGTAAAGCAATGCAGTGGTGAACAGCAGGTGGTGGTCCCAAAGGTACAATGGGGGTGACCAGAGTTGGTCTTGAAGGGGCAATGGGTGTAGTTGCTTCTTGATCAGAAGGCAACTCAGGGTCAGGGTCTGAGGAGTCAGATGGATCTTCCACTGAAGGTGGTGGTGCATGTGGGTGACAAAAGGATTCCCCACAAAGGGGGTTGGTCAAAGGGCGATAGGGATGAATGGTGGCTTACATAGAAGTAGCCGGTATGAGGAGAAAGTCTAGTCTTTTGTTATGGCTGATCTAAACAAGGGCAGGCATAGAACCTTTAGGGCTTCAGACTTAACTGTGGTCAAGGGGCAATGGAGCTTGATGATTGCAAGACATCTACAAGGAGCCTACCTACTAGCGAGGTTTGGCAACAAAGGGTGCTACCAAGCTAACAGTGGCCAAAGATACTACCAAGTGAACAGTGGACAAGAAGTCTGCCTACTATTGAGGACAGATAATGAGGGCTTCTCTTTGAAGGGTGGTAATGAGGAGACCTCTGGGCAAGGTTGATGATGGAGACTTCCCACTTAAGGGTGGTTCACAGCGATGAGGAGCAAGAAGGTATTGAGGCTACCCTTGGGCCTGTATCAAGGAGTGAGAACAAAGATGTGTTCCAGGTGCAATGGAGGAAGTACAAGGAAGAGAAAGGTGAAAGGTAAGACTAGACTGAGGAGCATGTATGCAATGACATGGGTTTATATACATAAGGGAGTTTAGGGTAGGCATGGAATGTAAAGAAATATGATGGAAGAAATCACTGACAAAGCAAGTGGAGTGGAATTGCATGGAATGTGATGGAAGCAGATGATGAGTAATGGTATTGTAGTCAGTGATGAAAAGAAATAAATGTCCAAGTTGGGGCTTATACCCATGTGTAGATAAGCAATAAGTGAAAAAAAAGCATAGTCTGGGATAAATCATAACAGATACCATTTCATCTCCCTCTTTCATCGCTCCCAGTATCTTAAAACCCTTCTCCACCATAGCCATCCCTGGCTGGACCACCACCATATTCCCTGATGGCAAGTCCATCCAGATCATCTTTGGCACCAACATGCCTGCTTGACATCATTCCCAGTTTGGGAACACTATAATCATGCCAGTCCCCACTGTCACCATACCGGCAGTCACTGCCATCCCTCCTCGTCCTGTGACCTCTGTTAACGTTCCCTCCTTTGCCCATAACCTTCGCCAGGAATCCCTGGCAATGCCTACCTCAGATTGATGACTGAGAAACTAGTTGACTCCCACCTCTCCTCCACTGTCAGTTCCCACCTTGATATCATCTCCCCACTGTACACTCTCTATCAAAGCTTTCTTCAAACCCAACACCTTTTCCTTATGGCTGAGGACCTTCTCATTCCAGGCATCACAGACCAGGTTGCTTTCCATATCAGACAATGTCTCAGAGACATCCATGATGAGCTGAAAGGACTCCTACTGATGATGATGCATCAGTTGGAAATGGGAGAATTCCTTGCTGACATTGACCACTACCTATGGGACCTCACTGAGTTCCAGCTACCTCACACTTCTTCTGCATCTTCCAAACCATTAACCCCCACAGAGCTTGCCACTATTGAGCATGCTGAGGCTCACTGGACTGGCAATGATGGAGCCACCCTCCTTTCTCCATCTCATCCTCACTATTCCAAAGCCTGCTATGCTTGCCATTATCTGGGTCATCAATGAATCTTCTATCAGGACTATGAATGTCCTATCTGCCACAATTTCACCCCCAGGCACACTCAGATGTGCTGCCCTTTTTGCCAGCACCAACTGACCCCTCCCTCATTGAGCTCACCACCCTCATCACACAGCTCAAAAGGCTCATCCTCTAGACATTGCAGCACTGGCTGTTCTCCTGGCACCTGCTCCACCCACACCAGACATGACACCTTCAGACAGCCTATTCCAGTCCCTCCACCTAGATGATCTGCTTTCTCTTGCCATTTGCCATCTGATGGAGATGAGGAATACACTGTAGAAGGAATGGCCAACATGACTGGCTTCCCTGGAGGTGGACATTACCTTGATATTTAGTCCTTCATTGCAGTCTCAGACTTACTAAGGGGGTAATGTTACAATCAGCCCCTTTTTCCTTTTATTGCTTACATATGCATGGGTATTAGTCTCAATCAGGACATTCTTTCTTTTCATCATTGACTACAATACTGACTCACCATCCAATTCCCATTGCATTCCTTGCAATTCTATTTGCTTAGTCAATGACTTCATTCTTTCCTATATAAACTTGTATTCTCTGTACTCATATCTCTAAGCTAGACCTCCCCTTCATGTACCTCAATACACTGGGTCTTTGCTCCACTACTCATCCTAGTTTCTCATTGGGAATCCTCTTGCTCTTTGAGACTTTGTAGCACTCTTGAGGCTATGCTATTCTAAGGGAAACCTCTTGTTCACCTCAGGGTATTAGACCTTCAAGGCAGTCTTCTCTTCGACATTAGATCATTGAGATAGAACAAGCAGAAAGCCTTGTTCTCCTGGAACTCTTGAACCTCATCCTCATAGAGTAGCTTGCCCCACTCTCCTTCATCCTTAGCATTCTAGACCCTCTTTAGGGGCTACATCTACCCTCTATCCAAGGTAGTCGTAACAATAACCAGACCACAGTGATGGAGCAGCTAGGACAATGTGATGGTGATGGTGGTGGTGGAGCAAGGGCAGGGCCTATTTGTGTATCATAATAAGTAAATATGCCTGCTTGTATGATAGAAATCTATAGAAATCTACAAATCCACAGTGTGCTGGAACATTTTATCTTATAGAAATATATGGAAATCTGCTTATCTCACAGAATTCTACAGAATATAACAGAAGTAGTGTCACTGTGCATGACTTTACAGATTTGTCAAAAATATAACTCCTCCAAGGTCCTCCAAATTGAACTTACTCTAGACCTGTTCTGCTGCAACTTCAAAGCTTTTTCTACAAAGTACAACTTCTGACTCTGGAGTTATTCAGAGTTGGTTCCTCAGTTAGTAATGTCCTTTTTCTTCTTCAGACCTCATATTTCCTATTCCTGACATTATGTCAGAGTTACATCAGAGTTCATGCACTCTGATCTTCATTACTATTTAATGTGTTCACTTTCATCATTCCTTCCTTAGTTGTTCTGCCACCACTGTGCAACAGCTGAGTCTGGGTATCTATACCCATCCATAGTGCACAGA
>JBBPTO010001486.1:0-15446 GCA_038094155.1 Pulveroboletus cf. aberrans
GATCAGAGGGTGCCGAGGGGCAATGTACATAGGATATAAGAATGTAATGTAACACAGGAAAGATCATAGGGATGAAACATAGGTTAGAGGAATGGAGTGAACATAAGAGGAAATGAGATCCGAACCAATCATAATTGGTCCGATGGAGGAAGGGGTTCTGGTATCGGATGTCCAATAGGTAATAGGAATGGAGTCCATTGGAGGAGACCAGAGATGAGGGAGTTGGAGTCAGAAGTGGCATAGGGGGTATCGGAGGTTTGATTGAAGGTGTGGGGATTGGTGTTAGGACAGGATATGACATCCTCGAGGGTAAGGCGGGATAAGGAGGGAATGCCATCCAACCAATCAAGGTGGCGGTTGGCGATCTGCTCGATGGTTTGGATTGCCTGCACAGTGGCAGGTCTTTCTCCCAAGCGGTCCAGCAAATTGATTGCATTTTGGATGTAAGGGAATGCAGGTGGGCCATAGTGGGCTGCACCAGGGGTATGCGCAAGCTTGCGTGGGTCGATGGTTGGCAGGCGTCATGGTGGAGGGACAAAGGGGGTGTCAATGATGTTGGCAAAGGCAAAGGAGGCAGTAGCAGCAGTGGTGGCGGTAGCAGCCTGTTGCTTGTGCTCTTTTTGTTTTTTCTGACCTTTATCAGATCATTTACCTTCACACCGCTTCTTTTTTCCATCCTTGTTGCTGTCGTTGCTACCTCCAGCCTGTTGTTTTTCTGAAAATGAAGGGTCGCCGCCCTTGCACTTGATGTTTGAAACCTTGTTTGCACAGGGAGCTTCAGTTTTCTTCTTGCTTATCTGTTGCTGCCAGGCAGCAGTACAGAGCTGTTCTAGCTCAGGAATGTTGGGGAGTTTCTTTGTCTCATCAGAGGCACTGAGATTGGCATTGATGAGTTGGGTGGTGAAGTTGGCGTATTTCAGTAGCTTATGCAGGACAAACATGACCTGCAGTTTGTCAGAGATGGGGTAGTTGAACACCTTGAGGTTCGCGAAGTGAGTGTTCAACTTTGCAAAGGGTTGAGCAGGATGGTTGGATTCGGAGATGACGAGGGCATTCATGGCCTTCAACTCAGAGAAGGTGGAGGAAATGAAGGGGACGTCATAGGCAGTCTTGATGGCATCTCAGAGGGCATAGGCTCCAGTGGTCTTCTCGAAGCAAGTTTGGAGGTTTGCTTCGATCCTCAGAGTCATGGCACCACAGGCATGGTCATCGTTATCGTCCCAAGTCTCTTGTTTTGCCTGCACGTCAGCGAAGACGGTGGCAGTGGAACCTTCGGGGGCATTGTCAGGACAGGAGCAGTACATCATTGAGGACCAAAGGCCCTGCAACTGAAGGTAAGCCTTCATCTCCTGGGATCAACGCTTGTAGTTTGAACCATTGAGGTGGGGGATCTCTTTGAGGGTGGAGGACATGGTGGAGAGTATCTAAGGAGTAGATGTTAGCGACCTTTGTCAAATTAATGAGAGAGAGCGGTCAAACCACATCAATGCTTGAGCATCCAGAGCCCAAGATTTTGGGGGGACATAGTCTCCCCCTCCATCAGAGGTTCTATGTGGTGAATAGTCTGAGCGTTTCCACATCAAGACTTTTGCCAGAGTGGTAAACCACGTAAGGCCACCAAAATGTTCAAAGTCCTGAGCATTTCCGCATCAAGGACGAACTAGGTTCACCTAGGATTTTGGAAGCCTTTCCGCATCACCATTGCCCAGGGCTCATAACCTGTTGAGGCAGGCACATATTAACAGAAGTTACCCAAAGGGAACTCACCTAATTGGTATTGACCTTATGATGAACATTATGGTTGTAGAACAAGAAGTGTTATTTAAATTCAGACTCAGACAAGTCTTGTATACTGTCGATGTTCGCTTACATAATCAACTAGAGTTATACTATGAGTACACTTATCAACAGCTCATAGTTCTGATAGTTCACCTGGACACTTTGGGTTACATTGTGCTGTAACAAGATCTCATCTTACAAAGTCATTAGTCAGACTCAGATCAGATGCCATAACAACTTAGCAAGTTTTCATTGGATCTGGGTGCAGCACTCACTAATGACACAGTTGAGTGGACATTGTTGATTTGGGGCTGCAAGGGCATCTGTCATGTGTGTGGTATCAGTTGTGTAGCATGAAAGTAAAAGATTGACACATACCAATTCCACTAATGACCCAAGACTCCATCCAGAGTGCCAAATGGCATGGTTCCATCTTGAGAATGTTATGAACAAAATTATCGGCCTTCTCAGTGAAGAAGACTTTAGGCTCAGAATGATCTTCAAACAATCCTTGGACTGCAATAAAGAAGCCTTCCATGCTGGTCTTCATGTGGAGACTAGTCCACTGGATTTTGTGAGTGTTACATATTAAAAATGAAAGAGGCAGGGGGAAATACTTCATGGTCCATTTGAGTGAATGCAGCAGTGACTGCTTTATTAATGGCCTTGGGATTGGAACGAGCTGGCACAGCCTTTGCATCACATACTTGTTGGGCCTTGGCAATGAAAGCTTGCTTGTGGGCAGGGGAATGAAAGCTGGCAGTACTCGGACAACAATTCCTTCTTGTACTTTGCAACAAACAATGGGAGCTTGATCCTATCCCCCTTTTCACAACCTGAGTTGGCTTCATTGATTTTCACTGATAAGAATGCATTTCAAATATTCACATGTTGATGTTCATGGAACATAGTGTTAAGGTGAAGCCAGGAGCATGTCCACCTTGATGTGCTGTAGTGATTTAACCATAAGTAAATATTTGTGAGACAAAAATAAACAGCTGACCATCCATGTTTCTTCACAAGATTGTCTGCCTCTTGCATGAATACTTGCTGCATTGTACTAAGGTCTGTCACAAGCTCCAGATGGCACTTGTGATGTTCATCCTTCTGTACCTTGGTAAGTTTAGCATGCATACGTTTACTGTTGACGACTGATGTCCATGCCATGAAGACTCGAGTCCTAGGTAAGCAAGGATGCACAGTTTGCATTCATATGACTTTATATACAATGGACTGGACCCGAAACAAACAAACAACCCATCGAACATCCTTACCTAGTTGCAAAGTGAGTAAACAAGATCTGGGAATTAAAAATGACTTACCATTGAGTTTTGCGGTGTTCCATGCTAGTGGCTTGCATAATTTGAAGCATTGGACTAAACAATGCTTCAGGGACACCATTCTTTGCCAAGTTCACTGCCCAATATTCTGGCTAGTATCCAGGAGCCTGATAAATGCACTGCCAAATTTCATCTATTGTGGTTGAGCTGACTTGATGACCATCAAGTAGTGCACTGAGATCGGCTGTGATACAGTCATATCCCACATTCCTGGCATGGCTGTGGGCTGTAGTGAACAGATCCATTGCCGTAAGATAAAAGTTGTTTGTCGCCATGACATGATCCCGCTGGCCCTGCAGTGAGATTTGGGCTTGAAGATTTCCAGTGCAAGAGGTAGCCTGTGCCATAACTTTATGTGTTGAAAGCAATTTCATAGGTGAATTGTGGAGGGAAATGGTGACTTCAAGTCTAGGGTTGGTGGCATCTGGGTGACCAACAAGCATGTCCTTGCCAGTCGAGTAGTTCTTTTTGATGTGCAATGCAGACTGTGCCTTTGCTATCTCGACATCCTCTGTTGTCATGACTTGAATGGGCTTCCTCTTTGCTATCCATGGAGTCTCCCTTGTTAGGTCAATGATGGGAGCACCCATTGCACTGATGGACCCAGGGCCAGCAGTGTTATTAGCTGCCAGTGATTCTATTGGAATCTTGTAATGGCTTGTTCTAGATTGTGGTGTGGCAGCTGTGGTTGCCTTTCTCTCTTGAATGACAAACACTGGCACCAATCCTGCCTTGCGAATGGATTTGCCCATTATTGGTGACTTGAGAGTACTTGTTTGGCAGCTGAAGCCATGTGATGTGGTGGCTGCGGCTTGCTTTCTCTCTTGAACGACAAACATTGGTGCCAATCCTGGCTTGCAAGTTGCTTTGCTCACCATTGGTGACTCGGGAATAATTGGTCGATTGCTGATGCTGTTGGGAGTGCCAAGACTCAAACTGGCATCAGGAAATTATCAAACCGCTTAATTAGACTTAGCCACCCTTTCAGCGCTTTTCCACGCCGAAAAAGTGCCCAAATCACATAAAGCATTGGGAAGTAACGTCAACATCATTATCAGGCAAGCATGAGAAGCCAACGGCCACGTAAAATTGTATTAAGATAAACTAAGTGTGCTATGCAACAAAAAAGCCCATTTCAAGTCTGATCACAACCAAGTAAGTAAAACTAGCAAGTGAAATGAAAATTGAGAATGTGAAACACAACTGAGGAAAGGATCGAGACGTGAGCTCCAAAACATGAGAATATGGTGAAGGGTGTCCAATGACAACTTGCCCCTCGACTATGGCCCCGCCAGAGACGTCGAATGGCGATTGACCACATGCAGTCATCCATGGGGGAGGGTGCAGTGGACACCGGTGACAGCATCATGATCAGAGGCAGGGCAATGCTCACCGCCGAACCATGTCCGGCGCCAATCAGACGCAGGTGCAGTGGCAGCAACTTCAGCAGTGGAGGCGGGCTGGTGGTGGTATAAGGATGTCCAGCATCGGTGTGTTGATGAGACTCAGGAGAATGAGAGGTTGTGGCCAGCTGCGTCCGGAATGTGAGGGGGGGCGAGTGCCACAAGGACAAATTGGACGTCTGCCACCCCGGAGGAGACAGTGGCCCGCACTTCAAAGGATCCATGCATGTATGCTTGTTGTACAGCTCGTCTACACCAGGACTGAGAGGTCGTTTGAGGGACGTTCCACTAGGGGATAAAGGGTGGCTGCCAGATGTAGAGATCGATCCGCAATGCAAGACACCGGGTCGTGGGGATGTCACCGTATGCCTGCTACCATTGGATGATGTAGGTGAGTGCACCGGCGCACTGTGGGACTGCAAGAGCACCACAAGCGCGTCCGCAACACCCTCGTCATAATCTTCATCCACAATACGTAAGGGTGGGGGAGGCAGTTTGGCAAATGATTCAGAAAGTGTATGGGGTCTTAGATATGGAGAATGGAGGCAGCAGATGAGACGGGTGTGATGAGATAAGCAGACGATGACGAGCAGGGGGACAGATGGAAATTTTTGATGAAAGGCTTCCAGGGGTAATAAATGGTGAAGTATCAGTGTGTGGATAGCAGACATTTGTAAACAAAACATTCTGCTAACCTGAAGTAATTGTGAGTTATGGGGGGGAAACAACAAATGTGACCATGGGGTGCATGATGGTAGGCTGGCAGTCTTAGCCAGCAAATCGGAAAGCATGAAGATCGACATATTTATTCACATAGAAAAAGTCAAATGCGTCATACACACCGCAGGGTTTCAAATCATGAGAGACAGCTTGGGGACCATAGACTGGAATCAGATGAGCTGCATGGTATATGGTATCAAGATGAATAACAGCAATGTAGGGAGTGCGGTATACTCTCCACATTCCAGTGTTCTCGTCAGGTGCATCACCAACCTTGTCAAACCACCAAATGACTGCGGGATTGCTTCATGACAGAATGAAAAGAAAGCCAATACTTGAGCTACGTTGAATGCTGATAAGCTGTTGTCTTCCGAGTCAGCATGACTGGGGCCAGTGTTGACAAAGACGCAATCATGACGCCGCCCTTCATTCCTCCAGTTTGGGGTCGATTGAATATACTCTCGCTGCATGCCATGAATGCCACAGAGGTCACTTGGAGCATAGAATCAGGAACAAGCTGAGTTATAGGTGTAGATACGTCCTTCAAATTGGGGATATTGCTCTGAGGTGATGAGTCGAGGGTCCCATGGATCATCGGGGTGAAGTTGCTCAAACAAAAATTCTTGAACAATGATTATGAGGTTTTGGATGTCGAGTTCGCCTTCCAAAACTTGGAGATCATGCGCTCACTTACGTGCTGCAACCAGTGGAAGAAACCCATCAATGGCAAGAAACTGGTAAATGAATCCAACTGATGAGGGTTCCTTGCCAGTTGAACATGGGCAGCAAGGTGGGGCATGTGGTCAGGCTCACATAGCTCATTATCTCCTTGGATGCTCTGCCTTCTTTGCTCTGGGTCCAACTCTGGGCCTGAGTAATTACAGTCTTCTTCTAACACCGCCAGTGAAAATGCCTGGTCTGCAAAGACCATGGTTAGAACCACAAATGAAATAGTCCAATCCTTTTTTTTACCTAGAATATCGAGTGTCGATGCCAATCCCAAACACGAGCCCCTAAGCATACCCTGTTGTTCAAAGTCAACGCACGACACTGCCAGTTTATCAAGACGTTGGTTGGTGAGCAACATTTGTCCGAGGGTGTTGAATCTGTTGGAGCGCCACCAAGGTTCTTTGACAGCCTTGATGTGTTTACACTCCGTGATGGAAGAGCGGAGTCTGTTGGGTGCTCCGAACAGGCGGATCAGCTCTGGATAGTGCTTGGCAACATGCTGGCATGGAAGGGAGAATGAATTCAAAATGGAATAATTGCCAGTTCTGAAAACCTCTCGATAAATATGAAATCGAGAAAGTGCATTGTTAATTCCTTGCAAGTCATTTTCAGTGATCACATCTTGGCGGCATAGATAGCAGAACTCAAGAAATGCACGGAGTGTGTGAACCATGTCCTGCGGCACAAATCCTTCAATTGATGGTAAGTAGACCTATGACATAACAATGCTGCAGTCAATACATGGTGACATATTTGAGAGCAGACTAACTCACCTTCATTAATGCTTTCGAGTCATCACCCATCCATCGCTTGAATCCATGACCCTGGGAAAAGCATCTAAGTCCTGAAAATGGTGCAACAACAGTAATCCTAATTCATGGTTTAAAAAATTGTATGATAGTGATGTAAACCTTACCTTCAATCAATTTCATCAAGTATTTGCAAAGCCTCCTTGTTAGGAGTATACCAAAGTTTGATATAACTCATGATCCAGTCAATGAGGTGGTCCTTGAAGCATCCTTTAATTAGCTGATGCAAGAGATCAGGAGCAAGGAGTAAATGGATGTCAGCATGAGGGAAATAGTTTGTAAATGGCTGACAACAGATCAATGTTGGTGGTTACAGAACATGAGTAATAACCTTACCATGATATCCCCAGCTATTCCGTACTCTTCCCAAAGCACATTTCCAAATATTGTGGCTATTAGTTCACTATCGATTTCTTGTGTCTGACTGTGCACAAAGCCATCTTGATCGAGATTCTTCGAGGGTGCTTGACAGCTAAGTACTTCGAATGTAAGAGACCTGGACATCATACAGTGGCTCAAAAAAGTGTCCCAATGTTGGTGCATTTTGAAGGGATTGGTTAATTGCCAGTGAAGAAAACCAAACAAGGCCAAACACTTGCAGGGGCGAAGGTAGTACTTGCTCTGGGCTTCCTAACCCCACTTGGATCATGTGATTCGGTTGTCATGCCACTGCGTTACAGCCATTTTAAAATGACATGTTATTGGGACACTTATTTGAGCATCATGCTGTGATTCATTATCTGGTAAATAATGACAGCTTCTGACGGATGCTATGCCTTGACTCTGAATGATTATGTAAATCACATAATTCTAAGGTGTATAACCAATACTCATCCCACTCAGTTAATCAATATCATCATGAACTCCATTTCTACCTCTATTAAAGCTAATATTCTCTTCCTTGCTGAATCTGGTCTCTCTATTCATCAGATCTCCTTTCAAACTAGGTTGTAGAAGTCTACTGTGGCCAGAGTCATCAAATAATACCTTTTAGAGAAGGAAAACATCAAGCTAGAGTGTTCTTTCTAGGTTTCCTCTACTGATAAGAGAAGGATTATTACTAGTACTACCACTGGAAAAGTGGAAAATGCTGTTCAAGCAACCCATCTCATCAATTCTGCCATCTCCTCTCCTATCTCATCCCAAACTGTTTACAATGTCCTCAAGTCTGCTTTTTTGAAGGCTATGGCTAAGAAGAAAAAGCCTTTTCTATCTGTCAAATATAGAAAACAGAGGCTAGCCTTTGCTCTTTAGTATCAAAACTGGACTGTAGAGGACTAGACTAGGGTTATTTGGTCAGATGAAAGAAAGTATGTATGAAAGTAAGCCTTTATGAGATGGGAAGATATAGAGAATGGTACAGTTTGGAGGAGATTCCTTGATGGTTTTGGAATGTTTGGGCTGAAATGGTATTGGCATATTGGCAGGGGTAGAGGGCAAGATGAATGCTGAGCAGTATGTCTCCATTTTGAAGGGTAATCTGCTTCATAGCATGAAAAAATATGGTATTTCTGAGAAAGACATTATCTTTCAACAGGATAATGACCCCAAGCACTCCTCTAAAAGAGCTCAGGAATGGCTTAAATCTCATGGAATCAAGCTTCTGGATTGGCCCCCACAATCTCCAGACATTATCCCTATTGAACATGTCTGGCAAATTCTGAAACAAAAGCTCAACAACTATTTAAGACAAGCTATGGGAGTATGGAAAACTTGGGAGAGAATTGCAGTGGAGTGGGGCACAATTGAGGCTGAGAAGGTCAAGTATTGGTAGACAGTATGCCCAGAAGGCTAGATGCAGTGATTAAGGCCAAAGGAAGACACTCTAAGTACTAAAAGTATAAAATTGAAATGATGCTCAAATAAGTGTCCCAATGACATGTCATTTTAAAATGGCTGTAACGCAATGGAATGACAACCGAATCACATGATCCAAGTGGGGTTAGGAAGCCCAGAGCAGGTACTACCTTCGCTCCTGCAATTGTTTGGCCTTGTTTTGTTTTCTTCACTGACAATTAACCAATCTCTTCAAAATGCACCAACATTGGGACACTTTTTTGAGCCACTGTACTTGGCATTTTGGATTGGAGTGTAGTAATTGATGAGTTGCTGCTTTCACTCAGCTGTCAGCATCTCATACTCAGGTTTGCGGTATTTGATGATGTCTACAAGAACATCTTTACCACTGATGTCTAAAGTTGTTGTTTAATGAGATCACCATCCAAGGTAAAAAGGCCTACTGTTTTCAGCCCCAGCCTGAAATTGTGAAGATTCCTCTTTAGCAACCTTGGCACACCATGCATTCCAGGCACTAACACTTTGTTGACCACACAACACTGATCAACCCTTGTGCAACTTCTTTTGCATGTGCTGGGTGCTCTTATAGTAAGTGGTAGCAATGGTTACAATAGACTCATCTATTGTTTTCCAACCATCCTCTAGATCCTCTTGAAAATAGGCTGATGCTTCCTGGCAACAAGCATTGATCACTGCACAGGCTTCCTAAGGGTGACCCTTGCACAAGAATTAACCAGTGCATCACATCTATTTTATGCTTGTCTGTCATATCCCATCCTAACCCCTATCATCACACCTCTGAACCACCCTCCAATATCCCCTATGCCACCTCCCACTCCAACTCTCTCACCTCTGGTCTCCTCCGAAGGACTCTGTCTCATTACTCATTGGACATCTGATTCCAGAACCCCTTCCTCCATCAGATCAAATATGATTGGTCCAAATCTCATTCCCTTTTATGCTCACTCCATTCCTCTGACCTATGTTTCATTCCTATGATTATACCTGTGTTACATTTCATTCCCTAGACCTATGTACATCGCCTCTTGGTACCCTATGATCTCCGATCATTGTTGTACCTTTACATATGGTTCCCTTCATTCTCTGTTTCGGACTCCAATCCAATTCTGTAGTATATAACTCTGTAGTTCCCTCATGTATTCCTCAGTTCGAATATTGATGTCACTTGACATCCTTTATTGAAGTCACTCAATGATGTTCTCTCTCCTCTGAACTCTGTCCGATCCTGATGAAGTTTCCCTCCTTCCTTTATCCTCTTCACTTGTTCCTCCTATCTCCAAAATAAGGACCCGACAGTAGGCAAGGGCACAACACATAAGTCCTGCACCAAGTCCTCACCTCCATAACCCCTCATCTCCACCCCGTTCTGCCTTCGTCATCTCCACACATCATTCCACCCCATCTCTGTCGGACCTCCAGCCCATCTAGTGTTCTTTCACTCTGGAGTTGACTGATACACCTCAGACCTCTGTTGGACAAAGCCCCAGAGGAGTCTAGCATCCTGACATTGTCAATTGGCAGCTGGTATCTGTGACCTAGAATATGAACATGAGTGCATGTGGATAGAGAAAGCAATGAAACCAAATGTACCATGGTAGTGGTGTCTGCATTCTTGCTGTCACAGACCCCACAAGGATATCAGCCATGATCAAGAGAAGGGTGTGAGCATACCCACTTGTTTGAGCATCACTCTATATATGTTCCTGCTTCAGGTACACACAAAATAAAATAGCATGGAAATTGATGGATATAGACAGATCTATGACATGAATAAATAAATGATGAAAGCGGTAAGAGCAGTCAACAAGACAACCAGTATTTTTAGAAAAGTACTTAGGGTCATGAAAGAAGGTTTCTAATGGAAAGTGGATTAGTTGATTGGCAGTTGGCTAAAATGATACTGCAAACCTTGAGTGACAGTGGTGCATCTATGTGAAGGCCTGCAAGCAACATTAAAGAGAGGTTCACTGGCCTAGACTGCTATACATATGTCTCCAGATAGAAAACTAGCAGGTCAGTAATACAAAGAAAGAAAGTGAAGAAACAATTGGATCATCCCAGGGGAATTGCAGATAGAGAATCAAGGGAATGCAACTGCAGGGCTTACAGGACTCCTTGGTAGATGATCTAGAAGAGCTCCTAATGCTTCAGACATGGCTGATGAGCACAGGACTTGATTCTTCTAGAAAGAGAAAAGAAGAGAGTATCTGACATGAATCCAGTGACTGGATCACAATACAGAGTGTCCAGTACATAGCATCTGGTACACTATACATATAGTAGAAATCCATCCAGTAGACAGACCAGATTGAAAAGAAATGGATACAAAGAAATGGATACATACAAGCAGGGCAGACTGGAACCAGATTGGACACGGATCAACATGGATGCTTGATGACTTGACAACAACCTAGTGAAAGTTAAATAGATATAGAATGACCAGATATGGGCCTAAGGAGCAATTGCTCCTTACAGCATTTCATGTCTTTTTGCATGCTAACATGCTCCATAGAAACAGCTCGAAACTTGCCTTCAGAAGGTGCAGGAACATGGGGCCAAGGCCCTTGTCAACAATGTGACAGTGGCTGTTATACAGGAGGTAGATCTGTTGGCAGAGCAGTGGAAGGTGGAGGTGGCAGATCGAAGACAGGTTAAAGAAGAGCAGGTAGCCAAGGAAAAGGTGGCACAGGAAGAGACAGAGGTGGAGGAGTGATGACAGATTGAGGAGAAGTGCACAGCCAAGGTGAATGTGGCTCAAGAGAAGGTGGAGGCAACAATGATGATGATGATGACAATGATGACAATGGACCTGACAGAGCTGGCAGTGGAGGAGAAGGGTATGGCAAGGAAGGATGAGGTGGGAATGCAGGATGAGGTGGCTGAGGGGGGAGCAGCACAACCACTCATGGTTGTAATACCATGACCCAAGGTGAGTGAGAAGTTGAGCAGATAGCAATAGAACTGACCATCCATAGTACAAATGGATGCTGACATCGAATGAGGACAAGGGCAAGCTGTCGAAGGCAATGATGAAGACAAAGAAGAGATGCAAGAAGAGGGAGGTCCAGCACAACAAGCCATGCAGCCATTGCATGAGGTCTGGTGCTGCCTACACTGGACTGGAGGGGCAAACTTACATCTGGTGCAAGAAGTTGAAGGTGAAATGTAAGAAATTGTTGGGTTGAAGAGAAGCGGAGAATGGTAGAGGAGGACAAGAAGGTGGTGATGCCCAAGAATAGGAAGGGCAAGGTGCCAGGTAAGTAACAGTCTGACTTTGCATGATATGGAGCTAATGATCTGATAGAATGGATCAAGCATCAGAAGATGAAGCCAGTCCAGCCTGAGGATGAAGACAAGGATGAAAAAGATGAGGAAGATGAACCTGGACTGAGCCAGCCCATGAAACCAAGTCATACCAGCTGGAGGAAGATGGTGGCCCATATGGCCAAACACTTGAAGGTATGCCTGCTGGGGCTAACAGGCACATCTGAAGAAAATAGAAGTGAAGGTGGGAGAGATGGGGGCTGAGATCACCAACCAGCTGAAAGAGCTGTGGTGGATTCAACAGCCAGCAGAGGAGCCAGGTAGATTTTAGTGTAACATAGATTACCTCCCCTTTCTCCTGTAGATAAGTCATGTATGAGTATGAATGATCTTGAATCGGTGTCTGTGTCCATGTGAATCTGATCTGGTCTCTAAGTAAGAGAAAGAATGAAACATAAGTAAAAGTGTAATGAAACAGATTTGAAATGAGCTTGAATGACACCGGATTGTGAGCATCTGCTCAACTTGTCTTCATCAATCAACTTTCACTTCTATGCCTACATGGATGGACCAGATGATAAGTGAACTGGATGGTAGTGTCCATACTGGATCAAGTCTTGATTGAAGCAGCAAACAAGCACTTTTGAGTGATGTGCATGTTAGAAAGAAAATAGCTACTTGGAGTAAGAATCAAGGAGGACTTTAGAATGAAATGAGACAATATTTGCTATAGTAAGAGATGGGTATTTTCATATTTTTGTTGTTTTTGTGGAGTCTGTTGATATTTTGTATGTTTTAGTATTTTAAGAATGTGGTTTTTCTTTTTGATATAAAAGATGTCACTGAATTGAAAACTGGGGTGAAACAGAGATCACTGGACTAAATCCAGGGTGGAAACAAGTATGATGGTATTATTGATTAAGATGGATGAGTAATGGATGGTCAGTACAATGGAATAGGATCTTGACAAATGGTGGCAGATTGGAGATAGACAAGAACAGTATGAAGTTGATTGATTTATTGAATAATGGATAAAAGCCTTCTTCATCAAAATTTCTTCCTTTCTCTATGCCTACTAAGTGACTGTTTTCATGATCAGAATCTGTGAAAAGAAATAATTGAATCCCTATCCAGTAGAGGAAATCTGGATCTGTGAGTGGATTACTACTAAATGGAAGGACTGTTAAGTCCTTGTCCTTCTGCAAGGGAGTTTTATCAATGACCTCCTGGGCATCATGCTGCAGGAGAGAGGAAAAAGAAAAAGATGAAACAACATGATATGGATGAGGAGGGTCCAGAATGTTATGGATGACAACCAGATGACAGAATGAGAGCACAAATGCTTGGTTCAATGGGAGAACTGAGATGTGAATGGGCAGAACCAGGGGCAGATCAAGAACGAACCAGTGATAAATGAGAGAAAAGCTGCAATGAAGGGATATTAAAATATGACAAAGGTAGGGATGTGATTGATGATGCATGAGCATGGAAGGCAACAGCTACCAGATCAACATACAGAACCAATGGAACATCCATGATGGGGTCAGATGAAGAAGGAGACAGCAATTCAAAAGAAGAAGCTTCAGTGAAAATTGAAGAATTGATGGCCAAAATGGCTTCATTGTTGAGGGGTGCAGTGGAAGGTAAACACAATGTAAAAGATGGCAACAAAGTAATAGAAAGGAATTCAGGACCTACAAAATCCTGAGTAGTGGATGAGATAGATGGCATAATATGAATGCAGTCCAGACCTGCATGATCCAGATTGATGGATGAGACAAATGCAGGCCCAAGTGCCTGCAATAATGGGGTATAAATGAGTAAAGAATGAGCTGCAACAGGCTCAGGATGAGTTGCATGAAAAGAAAGTATAAATGTGGTGGCAGCCAATGTGTATGCTACCAGATACAAACCATCTGGGTGGATGTCAGATCAGATGATAGCCAACCAGTCACAGACCAGGTCATGGACCTCAAGTGGTAGCCTCTCTTGAAGAGGCATTCACAGTCTGCTTTGGATATCCTGTGAAGTGAGATTAGTGGCAATGACATCAAATTTGATGATGGTATGATCCAAGGTTGTTGAGATCTCAGAGTGGCTTCGATTGGGATGCATCTACAAAGGTCAGCAAGTCATCTTTGAAGTAACAACTACTGGATTTGCAACCAGGATAAAGCAGAATGAGGGCTGCTGTGAACACAGACCAATCCAGTGAAGAGAGGTTGACTGACCTAAACTGCTATAGGTCTTCAGATAGAAAACTAGCAGGTCAGTAACACAAAGAAAGATAGTGAAGGAACAATAGGTCCATCCCAGGGAAATTGCAGGTAGAGAATCAAGAGAATGCAACTGCAGGGGTTACAGGACTCCTTGATAGACAACCTAGAAGAGCTCCTAATGCTTCAGACATGGCTGATGAGCACAGGACTTGATGCTTCTAGGATCAAGAGAGGAAGAGAAGAGATCCAGATACAACTGGATTGATGAAGACAGAAGACTCCCACCCCAAGTGAGTGATAGATGATTGATTAATTTCCTGTGCTGTGTGTGAAACACAACTTTTATAGTCTGGGCACATCCAAGACTCTGAATAAACATAAAAAAGAGAAAAGAAGGGAGCATCCAATGTGAATCTGGTAACTGGATCACAATACAGAGCATCCAGTACATAGTATCTGGTACACTATACATACATATAGTAGAAATCCATCTGGTAGACAGACTGGATTGAAAAGAAATGGTGTAAGGAGCCATTGCTTTTTAGGTCTGTATTTGGTCATTCTACGTCTATTTGACTTTCACTAGGTTGTCATTGAGTCATCAAGCATTTGTGTCTATCCATGATCAATCTGGTTCTGGTCCACCCTACTCATACATATCCAGTTCTTTGTATCCATCTGTTTTCAATTCAGTACATCTACCAGATGGACTTCTACTATACATATAGTGTACCAGATGCTATGTACCAGATGCTCTGTATTGTGATCTGGGCACTGGATTCATGTCTCTTTTTCCTTCTTTATGTTTATTTAGAGTCTCGGTGTAGGGAATGGTAGTTCCCTGTTCTTGTATCTGGCATATCCGGCATATTCTGCACAATCCAGTTCCTCATATCCAATCCAATCTGTCCTCGTCCATCACCCGTTGGTAAGTCAAACCTTCATTTTACTACACCGGACACTTGCGTTTGTACATCCGGTCGATCTGGTTCCGTCAACCCAGTCACCAGATACCTTGATCCATCGATCCGGTTTTCAATCCAGTTGCACTCTTTACATGTATTTAGAGTCTTGGGTGTGCCCGGACTATAAAAGTTGTGTTTCACACGGAGCACAATATCATCTATCTATCTGCCGTCTATCTTTCGTCCATCTCGAGTTCATTTCTTCATCATCGTCAGTGATTCAGCCGTGTCTGTGATCTTCTCTTCATCCTTCTGTCCTGATCTGTGAAGAATCAAGTCCTGTGTTCGTCAGCCGTGTCTGAAGCATAGGAGCTCTTCCAGATCATCATCCATTTTGCCTCCTGTAAGTCCTGTGGTTCTCTTCCGTGGAGCTCTACTCTACGAATTCCCCCTGGGACGA
>JBBPTO010001487.1:0-15445 GCA_038094155.1 Pulveroboletus cf. aberrans
CCTGACGAGGCCCAAGCAAACGCGTTTTCAACATTGCGGGCTCTGGCTATTACCTGGGACGGACACGCATGTCAGTATGCTTGTGCCCACATGGGGGCCACGCCTGACCCCAAACGAATACCTACCGGGGTAATACCAAAATGTGACACACAAGATGAGGTAGAGGCCTATCATCACGTCAGTAACGACGGTAAAACGAGCCGATGGGAGCAAGGCGATCAGAGATACATACAGAACAGGATCATCCCTTCAAGCCAGTTGGACCTGCCGTCTTGGACAACATAGTTCACAGTAAGCACTGCATAAGTGGATTGATCACCGATTACTGGACGGGCACGAGCAGTGGACGTACCCGAAAGGAATAGGACGACGGACTGAAGGGGGTCGAACAGGAGTGTCAGTGGCTTGCCAAGTATCCATGCCAATACGACAAGGAACCTGAGAAGAGAATGAAGCACGCATAGCCCCATCAATAAATTAGGTGGGGGCAGGATCGAAAGCGGACAACGCACGGAATAACGAAAAGCGCGATTTGCTGGAGACGAGGTTGTTACATATGAAAATGGACCATGGGGGAAAGAGCTTACAATACTGGAACCAACAGCAACACCCAAACTGAGTGTCAACTTGTCTTTGACAGACACGGTCACCGCGGTAACATGCTCCGCAGCATTGCCAACAATGGGGAGGAGAATAAGCCCGATGAATTCCTTGCCTATTACTCCGGTCTCTGTGAGCCCATTAATGGAGTCTACCAAGAACTCGGCAGTGACCGCGACCAGCTATATAGTTCGTCAACAATTACCCGTGTGGGCCATTCAACCAAGTAAGCTTACCACGGCGACAGCAGCCAAGAGTCCAATGGACACAGCAACACTCATTTGCGGTTGTTCAATTTCCTCCTCCTCTTGTAACACTGGCGAGACGGTATTGCCCAACTCTGGATCTGAGATTGGCTGAACGTCGCCCCTTGACGTCAAGACTTGAGGCGGAGGGGAGGCTGGGGGGGAGGTGACGACTGGCGTTTCAGTGTATTGAGGCACGACGATTTGCTTGCTATGACGGAATCTCTTCAACTTGAATGGGTTTTCGGTGTATTTCTTTGATTTTGAAACATCTTCGTTATCATCTTGGTAGACATTCTTATGCGAAAAAAGCTGGAAGAAAAGATAGGATGCATAGACTAAGTAAATGACCTTCGTTAGTCGTGCAACGAGTTTCAAGAGCAACTCGTACTAAATAGTAAGATGATGGCGACCTGTGAAGGTATTCGTAGTCATTCATTCCCGATGATGGTGAACGCACCCCGTGACTCATGTGAAGGACCGAGGAGGTTGGAAAAGTGTTATTACTTCCCTGACCTGATTCGAGAGCCAGCACGTAGGCACCAGGAAGAAGCACAGCGATGACACTGATCGTCAGAAGGGATGAATTCATCTGTGCGGCGACTTTCGGAGCAAAAATTCAGGCGATTCCAACGAGAGCATGATGGAATAGTACGTACTGGTCCCGAAACCCTGTTCTGAGTACCTCAAACCACCCGCAAAGAAGCACATACCGAGCACGAGCACTGTGGAGACAAGGTGAATGGCAGTGCGAGCAGTGGCACGAGCAAAGGCTCACGCAAATTGCTCAGGATGGATCCGATGACTAGAGAGGTTGTGAGCCTGAAGGCCTACAGCTGAAAGAGAGGACGCTGAGCTCACGGGACGACTGTACGATGTCCAGTTCACATTTCGTCAAAGCGATGATCTGACAGGCACAAATGAGGACGCCACACGAAGGTAGATAAGGCGAAGTTCAATATACCGAAACAATTAGTTCGACGCTGCAGCAGGTGCGAATAGCGAGGTAAGCATCCCAGCGGACCAAGGATGGACGACTTACGCATTTCCCTAACAGATAAGTTCAGAATCACAGGTGAAAAGCTACTGACCCCACTTACGAGCGTAGCATTCATGAGACCTGCTAAAGTTTGCCCAACCCGTATTGACAATTCATCCGTCGCAAATGCAAGGAGCTGGTGATCCGTGAATTCCACCCTGCAATTTCCGGACAAGTGACTTACCTTTGCAAGAGGTATGATGGCTAGAAATGAGACTATTACATAAAGTGAGCCGACCATGGTCGATACAAAAGAGGATGGGAACATACAAACGAAGATGAGAGTGTACTCGTGGGGTAACACAAAATTAAGTGCCCACTGACCAATAAGGATCAATAGTGAGCCAGTGAAAGGGAAACAAGGCATACGGAGACTGGAATACAGAGGAGAAGAATGTTCAAATCTGATAAAATGTACAATTAACAGGTGGGTATCCCTTCGTCGGCAGACAACTTACAAGATGCCAATATAATGGCCCGTATACTTTGCCATACCGTTGGAGCTGGTCCCACCTTCCTTGTCGGCTGCATAAGGGTGACAGCATGTTGCCGAAGAGTGGTATTCTTTCGTTCGACTACTCCCTCAGCCGTTGGTTTCCTCACGGCAGAGGACGAACCAGACGGCTGTGGGGGAAGCATCATTTGTGTAGAACCGAGGAGCGACTCTGCAGCGCCTGGTTCTGTCACTGGTGTCGACGATCGTGTGGTCACCATGAGTCTGGAGTTGGTCTTAGGAGTAAGTAACGCACTGCTGTTCGGAGGAGGTCAACGTCGCGCTCACAAACCCGGAGTAAGGAAGCCAATGAATGGGATGGAGGCAAGAGAGGCACGCCGACGAGTCGAAACTTGACGATGCTATTTGAGGGGACGTGTTACTAAGTTTGCTACTCCGCACTTTCGAGAAAAAGTGATCGTTTGCTTCACAATGGCTAATTCCGTAAAGCCCGAGCCAAAAAAGGCAACTACTGTTGTTCGATTCTGCGCAGCGAAGGCAGAAATCAGTGTTTCTTTCCATGTTTTAGCCCTCTCTGACCCACTCTGCTGTGTTTTATGATCACATCCGCAGTTGCACCAGCTGTCTACCCTATGCTGCAGCCGATTCCAATGTTACCAAAGACCGGAAATGTCCAAATGGGGGGACGTTCCAATCGAATGTTCCATATCCACATGCCCACCGCCGCCGCCTTTCCCAATATTTCTTACCTTATTGCCTCACCGCCACACTTGGATACCATCGACCAAGGAAAGTCTTGATTCTGCGCGTGCTTAACATAGCCCGATTCCACTCAACAGATACCTACCATGATACAGATCACCGCCCTTGGGACAATTCAAGTTACCATTACTAGAAATCATTGCGTATGGAATGTGGCCGTCCATGCCGGTCATCAACGCCCCGCCACCAGGTGCTTGGCATAGTTAGGCTGTGCAACATGCGTCACATGCGGGCGCGCAGCTTGAGCTGTGGTACATATCCGCCAGCTGGTAAGTAGCAAGGACTGCAGAATGATCGGTGCCATACGAAAGCCTCCCACCTTTAATTCGCTTAACACGGAGTTCTGGCTTGGTTTTTTGTGAGTTGGCTACCGCAACCCTAGTTACATCCCAGATTCAGACCATCGGCCAACACCACTGCGGACGCAACGCTCAGGATCCATAGAAGGACGCATGATTTTTTCTTATCATCATCCAACTATCATCACTGAACAGACATTATTTCAGCAACGGAGGACACGAAAGTAATGCATTATCGCCCTTCTTAGTGTGCCCCAATTGTAGTGCGTCGATTGAGAGCTTGGCGCACGTGTCAAAGACCAGAGGCCATGATAGGTAGGGTATCAGCCACGAGAAACCGGTGCTAAGCTGAAATAAATACTACGATTACGATATCACCCGGGTCACGTGGATCGCTGTCCTGATCCGTTTATCCTTGGTATGCAAATGACACTGCACCGTACAGTCCGTCCTCGCGGCCCAACATGCCATAGCCATGCAGAACCTGGGGCGTGTGACGGTGGCCATCAGGTTGGATCATGTGGAAAATGACAGGCACATACCTCCATCTTCCTCGCGTGCCATCCCACACCACTACTGATGTTTCCGTTGGCATTTGCCAACCGGTCCATCTCGAGGCGCAAAGGGTGGTCCGCCGACAGTCGCCTCTCTAGCTCCCCGTTAACCCAGCCGCTCGCAGTGTCGACATACCAGCCTCGTCCGCCCTTGCTCCGAATGATCCGCCATGTCCCGGCACCCACTCCAAGGCCGACAAGTGCGGGTATGGATAACTCGATGACGCGCAGGCGAGTTGGTGCCTGTGGGATGATAGGTTCCGCGCTGAGGATGGACCTATAAGGCGGTGTACACAACGGCCCGATAATTTTTGTGTGCAAAGCAATGGAAGCTTGTCGGGCGGATCCTCGCCCATCCGTACCGGCTCGGCCCCAGTCAAGCTCCGGCGATGTAGACACGAGTGTCAGTACCTCGACGTTGATTGCTTTAGTCTTGATGAATACACTGATAGCTTCAAGCTGAAGCCCCCGGATATAGGAAAGGCCTAGCGAGCGTAGCTTCGGTTGCGGTCTGCAAACGTCCCGTAACAATTCCTCGGTTATTGGAGCACTGGATAGGTCGAGGTATGTGAGTTCACCATTAGTGAAACACGGGGCGAGGGTAAAGATCTCGTTGAGGTCCTCAGTGGATAGTGGAGACGGGAAGGTTTGATCACCATAGAGTGTGAGCTCTCGTATGTCCGCCGCAGCGGGTGCTTGAACAAGGAAATTTTTGATCGACTCTCCCGTCAAACGGATGCATCGAGCCAGAGCAAGTGAGGAAAGTCTAACAGATGAATCTCCTAGCGCGCTGAGCAACTCTGGTGTGACACGGGTCGCGGAAAGGTCGAGGTGGGAGAGAAAGGGGAAGGCGAGAACAAAAGGGGTAAGGATGTGTGGCTGGATGGACTTTACACCACGTAGGCAAAGTCGCCGGAGACCAGGGAACATCAGCGACTCCTCTCGGACGAATCGGACAGTCCGAGAGCGTCCTGCGTCCATTTGTCCCTCATCTTCACTCGCGCTCGAGTCGCCATCATATGAAAGCAGGTGAGTGGTGACAAACTCGGTAAGTGCGCTGACAAAAACAGCGCTGACGCAACCTGTCAAATCAATTGCTTCAATATCTTTGGAATCTCGCCTCCTCTCTCGATCATCTTCCTCGGCACTATTATCATTGGCGATGAGTCCGCGGCCACGTGAGGGACGCCCCCTGCCGCGTGAGGGACGTCCGCGGAGGAAGAGCTCGTTCAAAACCGGCAATGTCAGCGCCCCGTCCATGTATTCAGTAGCACCGAATGCCGTAAGATTCGGCATTTCCTACATAGGGGCGATTTCAGCCCAGAAGGGTCGGATTAGGAACAAGAGATGGGACAAACCTTGAGGAGTGCTTCGACACGTTCGCCAGTAACAAACCGACTTTTCATGCCTTCCTCCACGGAACGACGCATGCCAATCGTTCGGAAATGGTTAAAATCAATGTGCTGTACAAACCTTCCAGGTCGAGGGTCGTGTATTGTCGGGACTACGAGGCCGAAAATTAAGTGAGCATCCGACCGAGGATTGTTCACAAAATGTAACCTTACCATAGACACCAGGAGAATTCCTCTCCACGACATTCTGGACTGCGTTGCTTATGGTACGCATAATCTTCCATCGCGCGGGACTTTGGCTTTTTGCTCTAAGACGGCGGGGACTAGGATCACGAGAGGCGGGTGGAGTAAGTAGCTCGGGAGGAATGGAAGCATCCGGACCACTGAGAGTCTCGAGGATGGAATCCTTCCATTTTTTGATGGCGTCCTCGTCGTCCGAAGTACCAGGGATAGTAGTGCTTGCAAGGGCAGCCTGGGTTGCTGCGTGGATGGACTGTTCGACGGCGAACACGGTGTTGTCTTCGGAGCTTTGATCCTCACCACCGGATATCTCATCCACCAGCGCCAGCCAGCTGCGCGGAAGACGAACTTCGATTCTCCGCCACAGCCACGGTTTGGCAGCGCCATACCATACGTGGTTGACGAGGCAAAGACTAGCCAAGGTCCTACGGACGACTGATTCTGCGGAGTTGCTCGGCGGCATAGATGACGGCAAGGCTGTCGGTGCACCATAATCTCCGAGAGCGATGGGATCCAGGGAGGTCGAAGATGTTGGCACGCCGGCGGCGTAGACATGAGCGCAGATAGTAAAGAGGAGTTCGGGAGGGTATTGCAAGACAGCAGACATGTCGAATAAAGGGATTTATGTCCAGGGATGGGATTCCAGTGTCCGGTTTGGGCTGGCTGGAAGCTTGGGGATCGTGTCTTTATATCCTCTCGGTCGGCACTTGTCCGAGTCAATGGGCGTGCGATCCGCAGACCCCCTGATCCGACAAAACCTTGCTAATTATGTAATCCGGGGATAGGATGGTTGAACGGATCTGGGGTACCACAGATCAATACGTAAAACGGGACCGTGAGTGGTCGCCAAGTCGATGGATAATCCCTCAGTGCGACCACACACGGTGACCGCTGAAGCGAGAGTCGTATGCAAATTCATGCATCATGCATGTTCCGTGGATCTGACGTCCCAGGATCCACTACATGCCCCGCAATTGATCGGCAGAGAACCATCAGTGCGTCTCAGACAGGGACTCCATATCAAGGAGGATCAAATTCGGCAACTTCATTGATTTCCCATGCATTCAAAACGTGCCTGCGCCATTCGTGTCCCTCTGAAGGTCCCCGGAAAATCCTTACATACATGATAATCAGTGGAGCCAAAATGCCATGTCACATCCAATATCCTGATGCTTATACCTGGATGTGGGTATCGACTTGGAGCGGCCGTACGTATGTATCCGCACTAAACCCAACACAGAACACGGCGGGTGCCTAGGCTCCTATGTGAAGATCACCGTTAGAAATACGGTATGTGAAGTTATCGCATGGCGACTCTGCAACTCTTGCACTGGCAACACCGCAATCGAATGATAACATGTGAAGTTCTCGCTTGACAACGCAGTACAAGCTACGATGGCAAGTCTATTCCTGCGGCACTGAAAAGAGTTTGCTGCCGACCGAGTCCGTCCGCGCGTGTTCGTCAGCAGATCAGCAGGGCTGGCACGAATTCTCACTTGACACGAATCAATCAGGGCAGCTAAGATTTGACCGCAACAGCACAAATCAGGCAATACTGTAGCGAACAGAAGAATTCGGTGGAAACGATCCCTTTCTCAGTCACCGACGAGCTCATTGCTTGCAAAGGTAATGATATCAATGGTACCACGTGCGTTGTAATCGATCGAACGTTCAACCATTGCCAATTGAATTCTTCTTGTTTCAGCAACCGTTTCCCGCTTGTCGGACTGTTCTTTCGTGTTTTTCATTTCTATTGTTTACGTTTCTGAAACAAGGCCGAGTGGCTACGCCATAGGAGTCTAGAACAGTTGAAGGTATACACGTTCGTGTCGTGAATGAACCTCAAAGTTGTTTGGTCATGCTTTGACATAAAACTCATACTGTTGTAGCATCCACACGAGTGAAACAGCTACGATCATGGTGTCAAATTTCAATAGGTCTGTGGGGCTAGTTCAGACAAACGGACGACTCAACTTGATACTATGACAGGGCTGAGCACTGCTATATTGAATTTCGCAGTACGGAAGATGAACAATTCAGAAGTGAAGTGCCCGAAAGCAATGAGATATGTGAACAGAGCCATGTCATATACACTATAATGGTAATGATTAAGTAATGTTCTACCGTGGGAAAGGATACGTACACTTTGCTGCTGATGTTATAGGCGGCGTATCCCCGCACGACGGCAGAGGTGAGTGTCCACGCAGCGAAGGTGCGTGCTTGTAGTCCAGTAACTGTGGAAAAGTTATGGGAGGTAAAAATGGGAATAAATGTCTTGAATTCTTACTTGAAGAGGGTGGAACATCAGCATACAACCTACGCGTGAGCTTGAGCGTGACAAAGTTCTGAACTGTGTTGAAAATGGCCATGGTGGCGACGATAAGTTGCCATTTAGGTAGGAGCCCTCCACTTTGGGGGAGAGCTGGTAAAGAGAGTCAGAAGAACACAAGACACCGAAGGGATACTGAGATACCATCGAGGAAGGGCTGGACGGAAGCCATCAGAGTTTGGGATCAGGTCGAAGTCCGTTGAATGCCGATCGCGAACCGAACTTGGGTCACGTATATTAGATTACATAACATTCCTAAAGAAGAGTGTGCCAAAGACTCTTTTGCTTTGGACAGTAAGTTAGTGCTGCCTTTTCAAGTCGGGGGACGAGCCTGTAGTCCATGCCAGACCCCTCCCCCTTGACGTTCCCTGGCCCATCCCGCTCAAACTCTTTGGCCAGCACCGCCAGCACCGCCAGCAGCAGCGGGGCCAGCCTTACCCGTCGTTCGCGTATCACTCGAAAACGAACTCAAACGATCACTGCAAGCTCGCATCGCGATGACAAGGGCGTTGCAGTCGCGGACCAAGTTTTAGACATATCTGCAGCTAACAATGCCGACGCAAGCACAGACCTGGTTGCTAGCTCCCCCGCTACCCCAAATGTCGCGTTAGCAACACGTCCTCGACCCGGACCCGGTGCGGACCCCGCTTTGCGCTCTGATTTACGCGACGAGCCAGATGCAGATAGGAGTTGCACTACCCTCGGGACGTTCGGTCCTATAACAGATGGTTATGGGGCGTCACAGGGAGACTCTCCACATGCAACTGCTTCACAACGACAACCCGTGGTAGCGCCGCCATCGGAGACAGTTGTCTCCCCTCCCACGGTACGTCTACCTTACCATTGCACGTGTTGTCCCACTTCAACATCGTCTTTGTGCAGGCAAAAGGCAAAGGCAGACACCCCCCTCGCCTTACCTCCCCACCATCGTCATTCAAACCCACCCCCACAGACGCCGACCGGGTTCGAAGTAGTTTGCGCGACTCTTTGTTAACACAGCAGTCCTCAACATCTTCCTCCGTGTATCCCATGTCCACCTCCATGGGTACTGACTCTCCTCCGTCCCCACTATCTCCCGTCTTGCCAGAGCGTGGCATTCCTATCCCTGCCTTTGAGTTCGAGGGTTCGAAAGTGCAAGGATTCGATGCAGATGATGTGTCTTATCGACTGCAGCTTCTCGTCAAGAACAGCTACTTTCTTCCACCTGCGCATTCCAAGCCGTCTCCCGCTGATTTTTCGTCTTCTCTCAATAACACCAAGAAGACACCATCACCGACGTTCCTGGACTTGTTTCGTGTTGGAAAGCAGAGGTCGAAACCTGCCAGCCCCGATGTCGCCAACGGTAACAGTCCAATTTTCCGAGTCACTTCGGATTCTGCAACCTTTGGTCAGCTCGCGCGCGATGACGGTAGACCGTCGCCGCAAGCGTTTCGTCCACCGCCAGGGAGCCAACATATGGCACGGGTAGTTGTAGTCCGGGAGAAAATGCAGGACTTGGTTGCTGCTGTGAGGCAAGCGGAGATGGATATTGGGAGGCACGACTTCTCGCTCAATCAGGATCGTATCCTTCGGAGGGCTAAATCTACCCCTTTTGATGGTATCGTCGATCCTACGGAGACGGTGGATGTACCTCCTCCTTCAGCCAATTATCCCTTGGCGCTGCAGGCATCAGCGTTCCATGGGCTTGGCATCGAAGATTCGGTCGGTGCAGCTATTTTGGCTGAACGGTTACCACCTCCGGGAAGTCCCGGGCAATCGTCTTTAGATCCTCTAGAAGATGCTTGGAGAAAGGCACTACTTCGAGAAGCAGTCGGGCATTCCCTCAACAATTCAAGGGCTACATCATCTGCTTCACGTTATTCGACCCCCTCCGAGTCGCCCTTCCGCTTGCAATCATCGGAGTCGCTTAGCCCCGATCCGGTGATCGAACAACAGAGGAAAATGCTGGACCAAAAGATTCTAAGTCACCCGATCATCGATCCTTCAGACGACTTTTCTCCACCTACCCCAACGGCCAGTTCGGCGTTAAATCCAGCATCACTGGTAGCTGTTGTTGTGGAACCAGATCTCCGGCGGTTGTCAAACCTCGCACTTTTGAGGGCGGAGACACCTGTGCCCCATACGCCCCTCTCTCCGCCGCCCCGTCGACCGTTTGGCAATGCCCAGTTCTCTCGGTCGCAGACCAACATTTTCCCACTTTCGGAAAATGCTGCGCACGAAACCCCGAGAAAGTTGTTGCGCAAGTCTATCTCGTCTCCTATGTTGTCAGACAAGTACGACTGCAGGACGAACGGTACCGTTACGCCGAGTAAAAGCCCTCCGCCCATGCCTGCCTTGAGCCTGTCGCCTGCTCCGTCGTCTTTTGATAACCGAATGAGCAGAATAACCTCAATTTCTCGCTCTTCGTGTAGCGAGCATGACGAACAGGTTGCACATGACCGTCCGGGCCGGGAGTCAGTTGCGATAACCCTCCTGAGCACGGAAGGCCGGCTATCCATATCCGAATATTCTCAGCCCTCGCCGACGGCATCTGCTTTCCGTGACAGATGGTCAGATGGCTATTACTCTGCAAACTCGGGAGGTCCCGAGGAAAGTGCAGTTGCCTCTCCCAACCCGCCTGCTCTTTACCAACACCCACGTCCATCTACCATGTCCCCTCCACCCAGGCCATCTTCATCTATCGCAGGCATTGCTTTGTCACCACCACCTCGCGCTGGCTACCTCCCTTTCCGACCTACTTCGTCCCGGATCTTATCTATATCACCGTCTCGGACATCCTCTCAAGGCACGGTTCACTCGTTTGCATCCCATTCAACTCTCTCACAATCAGCACACGCACACACACCACTCTTTTTGAACGTCTCGTCGCAGAGCTTTCACTCTGCGCTCCATTCCGCGCCACCTCCTTCCTCCACCGCCGAGTTCTTTGACCACATACAGGCCCATACGGATGCGATGGATGATCTGGATGATTCTGACGACGGCACGAGTGAAACAGACCCCGATATCACAGCTGTTTATACTCCCTCACCTCGTAGACCCAAGCTAATGCGGTTAGGCAATCTCTCCACACCTAATGTTTACCCTGGAGCAAAGGAACCTTTCTATCCGTCCGTCATCCCCACTGAACGACGGAAGCCTGTGGGACACACAGCTCAGAAGACGCCTTACTTTTCTAATGTCAAAGGGGCGCCTGACTCCCTGACGCACCTTTCGCTCGCCCAACACTCACGGGAACATCTCCCCATGAGAGAATGCCCCCCTAGTAAACGCCCTACAACCGCGGGATCTGACAACGTTCGGCGGTGGCGAAAGGATCAAGAGGTGTTCCAAGAGTCTTCAAAAAGATTAGATGGTTTGCTTATCCGGCATATGCAAGCAGAAAAGGACACGATGAAGAGAATTGCTGAAACTGCAAAAGTGGCAAATTCATGATTTTTTCCCCTACATTCTTTATTTTTACCTTAGGAGATCTAGCACTTTTCATTCATCGTCTCGGAAACTAGCACGTTGCTCACTCATTCAACATACCCGTTTTATGATTGCTTTCTTGTTCTTTATCGTTTGTAACTGGCATGCACATGGTTGATATTTAGTTGAATTTCGGCCACTGATAGGGCCTGGAAAATGAGGCAGACTCCTGTGCGATTGCACGTGAAGTGTTCTGACTCCGCTCCCCAACCAATGGCGATGGCCGCAGTGCCCTCCTAGTTCACCACCGTCGCTCTTTGACGCTTTGTACGCAACACAAGGGATATGATGGACAAAACACAAGATATACATAGACAACCCTATTCCTGGCACCAGGTCTGTACAACCTCCACTGAAATTGCCAATTAGTTTGCGGCGTAACCCTTCCCGCTGACGGTTATTTCAGTCGCACGATCAGGTGAAGTTCTTTGGGAACGCCCATAGCCGTCGCTCATTCTTGCTGTATAATGGTCTAGGCGACGGTGTTGCTCCTCGTTCCGTCCGAGACATCGAAGGAAGACGTAGTGGTACGTACATGCTTTATGTGGCCCCTCTCTTTCCCATGCACAAGGCTCATCGGCGTAGGTGGTGATAGAACGAGATTATCTTTTAGCTGGCGTTAGAGGACAACAGCCGGTAGTAAAGGTAAGCGCGAAGTGTTTCTTCTTGCGCCCATCCTGACGGGCGTGGCACCAACGACAACATTACGCCGCTACGGGTCCTGATTCGTACGTTTCCAGGGTCGGCTTTACGGAAACGTGGACGTGTCCAACTCGGCATGGCAGCTCGAGCCTAGACCGTCGCGTCTCTCTGCTCGGGAGCGCACGACATCGACGGTATCCACCACGTCGACGCAGTCTTCGTACGCGCTCGTGTCGGACCCGGAAATATCAAGTAGTTTTGCGGCGTCGCTAGAGAGCGGGCAGACGTCGGATACGGAGGAATTGGTGGTCACGTCACCCGCGCTGGTTTCGCCGGCATCCTCTGGGGATGAACGATCCGGATCGGGATATCCGCGCAGATTGGGGACGGGCGTGGGTGTGGTGTCTCCGGCGATACAACCACATGCATTGTCATCTTTTTCGTCACTGGAGTCGTTGCCGTCGCCTTCGGGGAGGTTGTTGACCCTGCATCTGGAAAAGGAGAAGTCGATCATATGGCCGTCGCTCATCGTGGGTCCTGTACCACAGGAACTTTCACCGTGTGCTTCGGTACCTGCCATCCTGGACACGGATTCGAAGAGCAAATATAACATGGATCCAACGAGCCTTGTCTTGTTTGCCATCGAGCTGTTCGACATCCGGAAGGACAGAGAGGAAGCGTTCGAATGTTTCGTGTAAGTGGCTCTTTGTGGACGCCTTTGAACTTTTACAATGTTGACCCGGTACAGGCGCGCTTGGCACCAAGCACACCTCCCATCTGCGACGATGAAACTCGTCACACATTACCTGCCTCTCCAAATGCCACTCAACGTGATTGATGTCGACGAGGAAAAGCAGCGTGGCACGATGTCATACTATCTACATTGCATCGGTGGTCCTTCAGGGCTAGCACAACTCTTCTTAGAAGCTGGTCTCCTTCATCTCGAAGGTGCCGCTTCGGTTCTTCTTTCTGCTTCGTATTCGACCCTTTCTTCCATTCGCGTACCCCCTCCTCCTCAGCCTGGCGAAGGTGGTGCGGAGGCGTGGAAGAGAGACAGAGAGATGGCAAGTCGTTACTTTGATCGTGCAAGGACGTTGCACCCCGAACTGGACGTACCGGTCATCCCAGACGACGGATCTGGGCGAGCTGCGTTGGGAAACAACACACAGGAACTCGAGATGCCGTCGATCGAGATTCATCCGTCTGCGCCGGAGAGCGTGTATTCGGGTGAAAGCTCTATGTACTCGGAGCAGGAGGCGCTGGTACGCAGGCGACGACAAAAGAAGGAACAGTCGATTTTCTTGGACGAAGTCAAGGGGAAGGAAGACATCGAGAATGCCTGGTATTTGTATGTTCCCAGTTTAGTGGGCGCCGGGACAGCATTGTTGGTCGTCGGGGTGATCGGAGCGTTGAGCTTTCCAACATTGTGGAGGCGAAACCAGGGTTCTTGATACGGAAGACCACAGATCGAGGAACCAGGAGAACGCTTTGGATTATCATGATTTGTAAGCCCTTTTTATGTTTGCATGACGGTATATATATCTTTTGTAGAAGTCGTAACGCTTCTCATATCCTGTTAACTCTGGTCATTGTAAGCTAGTTTCACTGCGTGGCAGCGCTTTCAGTTGTAAGGGTCCACGAGATCGACACGCATTTCACCCTTGTTATTAACCTGTGAGCGAGGTAGCGAGGTGAATTTTTGGGAAAACATGCAAGGAGTTCAGGTTGATCAGGCGTTCGTAGGACACCCGAAAGTAATATACGATGTAGGGAAGAAAGGAACATACTGCTACATACCAGCGAATCTGTACGACTAGTACAGAATCCGAAATTAAAGAGGGCAAGAGCCACTACGCGGGAAATGCCCGAGCCCCGAGGATACCTACAGTACGAAGGTAGGAATAACAAGACAAGAAGATTGGCTCAGCATCGAAGGCGCGGCAGCCAACCAAACAATCGGAAGACTTGTCACGGTTCCGGGTTGGGATTAGAGCTCGCGTACGGCGGCGGTTGAGACTGAGAACCCTGCAAGAATCCTTAGTTACATGTTTTTGTAACCGTACGATCATCGACATACGTGGGAGCCCGAAACCACCTTAAATCTTTTGTAACTACCGGAGCCCTCGACGTCCGCCAGGTTCACCCACACGTTCTCGTTGTCATGGACCTCCCTGCGATCGAATCCACGTAGCATGTCGCCCAGATCATCGGACTCTGGAGACTTCTTGTTCAGTAGAGGATCCTTCTTCGAAGATACCATCATCAAGTGGATCGGGTTCGACGGATCGAACGTCGTGAATGACCTATGACCTAGTTCGAAAAGGACATTCCAGAGAATGTAGGCGACGGCAACGTAAAACATCAATGCGACAGCCGTGATGGGTACGATCGTGTAGCCGTAGATCCTCGAATGGCTGGACCAGCCCATCGTTGTAATGGACTGATTTCCATTCACGGGAATCCGTGCGTTGAGCGGGATGTTTTCCGGACGCACAGAAAATGCGGATCGGAGGTACTGTCATGTGTGGATGAGTTACGTTTCGCCTTGTAGATGACATAGTGTGGAAGAAGACGCACCGTCCCAGAGAATTCGGTAACACCACGCCAATATAGTTCCTGAAATTATTCTTAACAATTCGTTCAGGCGGGAAACGAGGGAAGCTCACCATTTCCCTTAAGACAAGATTGCTCAGGTCATTGGTGTTTGATGTACCATTTCTCGTGGCAGAGATGTAGACAGAATACAGGGCATCACCGATGGTGTTTGCGGTCAAACTCTGTGTGGTCCGTGATTGATAATCAATAATTGCCGCCAAGAACAGTGTCAAATTCGAGTTCTGCCTCCCGAGGGTTTGCGAGTGAATCACGGTTGCATTTACGATGTTATTAGAATACGTCACGCGAGAAGTTGTGAGTTGCGGTTCTATCTCGCACACCGTCAACGGGAAGAAATTATACTTCCAGCTCGAATTGCTAACCACAGCTAAAAATAACGGTTTCGTGATAAACGACTATGAAAGGTAAAGTTCCACACTTACCGAGGCGCCCCCAGGAGAGATTGGTCTGTCCAAGAGGATAAGGGCATACGAGAGACCACATAAATCCGGTCGAATTCACTGGCGTATTGGACGAGTTGGACCGCGTCACGTATTGTTGTTGCGATGGAAGGCCTTATGTTTGATCAATGTCATACGTATTTCGCATCCACACCAAACCGATAACACACTCACCTTCGGCACAGTTCGTCGTCATGTTCCAAGCCCATAACCAGTAATTGGTGGTGCCATTAGCGAAGGGAACGGCTATCGGCTGGAACCCAGAGGAAACATTGTAGCTATTTGATGCGTTCATCGGATTACAGTTTACATTCGCCGTGAGGCCTTGCTGCAAGATGGTATAATTACTGGATAAGCCGTGGAATATTCCCTTTGGGAAGGACATATTAAGGTGCGTCGGGA
>JBBPTO010001488.1:0-15435 GCA_038094155.1 Pulveroboletus cf. aberrans
ATTCTATACATTACCCATGACCCATACCCTTTACTACACCCTTAGACCTATTCATATATGATCTTCCATTCTTTCACACCCTTGCACATCAGGCATTTACAAGGCTGTTGCATGCTTCCATATGATCATAGCTACATTAAATACATGCACAGGCAGCATGAACATCTTAGATTAGTACACCATAGATAGAAACACATATGTAGTATATAAAGGCTTGAATAAAACCCACCAAAGGACAGTCTTGTCCTCTTGGTGTTTCCTCAGCATCAATGTCATTGACTCATTCTTCTCTTTTCTCTCTCCTTGACTATTGAGCGACCTAGAACCTTTAGTGGTTCTGAGTTGTTTCAATGCCTGCATGCCAGAAGTTCTTCAAAGAGCTGAAGGCACTCTTCCTTTTGAAATCAGTTCTCCACCTTTCAAACATGTTTCAACCATTTGCCATCATGATCAATGCAGTTAAGTTCATCACCAGGGCAATCCTTCTTCAAACTGACACCAATGGAGACCAGCATCCTTGTTCCTACCTCTTACAGTCATTTTCCCCTGTGAGAGGATCTATGATATTTATGATCATGAACTCTTCATGATCATCTGAGCTCTGAAAGCCTGGAGGCACTATCTCTCAGGCTTTCCCTTTCCTGTTCAAGCCTTTACAGATTACAAGAACCTGATGTACTTTCATCAGCCCCAGAATCTGAACTGCCAGCAAGCCTGCTGGCACCTCAGCCTTGCTGACTTTGATCTAAAAATGGTCCATGTTCCTGGCTTCCAGCTCCATGATGCACTCTCCCTCTGCCCAGATCTCACAGTTGATGAAAAAGACAATGCAGAAATGATGCTGCTCCCTGACTCACTCTTTGTCAACCTCATTGACACTTCCTCACAGGCAAACTTGCCTTCTCCTTGTTCTCTGATTTCCTTGTCCTCCAAGCTCTCCAAGCATTACAAGGAGAGCTACTTCCGACTTTCTGCTCTCATCTCTCTGATTGGTTATACACTGATGGAGTCTTGTCCTACAAAGGATGCATTTATATTCCTTCCATAGATAACCTCAGACATGAGGTCCTCATTCATTGCCACAATCATGAGACTGCTGGACACCCCAGCTACTTGAAAACCTGCCAGCTCGTCTCTGCTGAATTTTGGTGGCTAGAATTGGCCCAATTTGTCTGAAAATACATTGAGTGCTATACCATTTTCCAGCAGAATAAAGCAAACACCCATCCCTCCATTCTTCCACTGATGCTGATTAAATTCTAATGTACACATTCATTCGAGCAGATCTCATGTTATCTAATCACAGATCTCTCCTCTTCCTCTGACTTTGATTCCCTGTTGGTCATGGTTGACCATGGGCTTACTAAGGGGGTAATTCTTTGCACCACTAAGAAATATATCACTGCCAAGGGCATAACAACACTCTTTTTCCACAAAGTCATTCTCTGCTTTGATCTTTATGATAAGATCATCTCCAATTGAGGCCTGCAATTCACCTCTTCCTTCACTAAAGAGCTAGGTTATCTCTTGAACTGTGATATTTTCTTGTCCACTGCTTATCATTCCCAGTCAGATGGTGAGACTGAACATGTCAACCAGGAAGTTAAAATGTATCTCCAAATCTTCTGTGGCACAAACCATGATTTCTGGTCGGATCAGATTACCCATGCCAAATTTGCACACAACCACTGCCCCTGCTCTGTCACTGGCAAGTCACCATTCTACCTCATGATGAGCTATGAACCCTGTGCCCTACCCATTGTTCTCTCTGATTTCAGCCTCCCTGGAATAGACCTCTGTCTGAATTCCCTCTCTGTGATGAGGGATAAAGCCCTAGCTGCCCATGAACTCACATGTCAAGTCATGGCATCATGAAACAAATAATTCTTCACCCCATTCTCCAAGGGAGACAAAGTTTGGCTTGAAGTCAAAAACCTCCATTGCTCTGTCACTAACCTGAAGTTCACACCTAAACAGGAAGGACCCTTCATGATAATGAAGGTACTATCTCTGATCACATATCAGCTCTGTCTTCCATGCTTCTCTTTTGTCTCCATATAGAGAAAATACCATCCACAGCAAGAATTTCTCAAGACTGCCATCAGAACTTGTAGAGGGTGAGGAAGAATATCAAATAGAGAAATTTTTAAAATACCATGGTACACCATCTTTTCACACATTCCTGAACCATTGGAAGGGATATTTGGCCAAAGAAGATTGCTATATCCCAGAATAGAACTTGAAACATTTACAGTCCACCTTAGATAGTTATATATAAAAAATCACCCCTTTGCTTTTTTTTCTCCTGCTTTCTTAGAAAAACCATCACTTAGAACAAAAACCATCCCTGAAAATAAAGTCGTGTTCACCTCACCCATCACTGTCTCTTCCACCCTTGTAGATACTTACTGAGACCTCAAACCCCTTCAATGATAGATCATTGGGTCAAGCAAGGAGAACATCTTATTCACCTTGAACACTAGGACCTCATTCTTGTGAAATGGCTGGCCCCATTCTTTTCAAACTTTTTGACCCTAGATGTGCATTATAGGCTGCATATTGACCTCTCTCTGGGGCATGTGTAATACACCATGCAACTGAGCCCAATTTGATCTCCAGAAACCACTCTGAAACTCCTCTGATTTCATGTAATCATTACTCCATAGCAATCTCAAAGTGTTCTTCACAAAGATTCCAGTACATTTTCTCAATACTTCCTTTTAGTATTGTCTTCACTTTTCTATTTCCTCAGTGCATGTGCAGTGCAGCACCAGCTTATATCTCCACTGGAACACAGCTCTGGTAACTATATACCCAACTGTTAGAGTTATGCTGGTGAAAAATCCAGTATAACTCTGGGTCTCTGGAGCTACTGGTAGGACCTTGGCTTCACCCTATGTCGTGTTTCTCTTTCCAAGTCTCAATGTGTGGTCCTGTATTTGTGAAGGGTCAAAGGTGCAGAGATGACTCAGAGTGACTCAGAGGAGAGTTGTAGAATTGGAGGATTACCATTGGAGAACAATGGAAGTCTGAAATCAAGCTTGATATCAGAGTACATCTAGTAGCTCTATTTGATATCCTGACTGAAGTCATTACAGAGGGTTTGTACACTATGTATACTATGGAGAAAATGGATGAGTAAGTTTGTACATATTTGATTGATAATACAGAGTCTGGAGGAAACACAACCAGAGCAGTGTACTGGATGTGCGGTTTTCTGAAGCTGTGCTGCACAGGATCAGAGGAAGGTACAGAGCATCAGAACTAACTACATAGGGAACAAGATTATGATGTAACCTATATATAGAGGTATGAAGGGATGAAGGTGCATAATGGGTGAGTTGTCACCGGAGGTATGAGCAGAGTTAGTTTTGGAGAGATCAGAGTTGCCATGGATGACACCAACCTCTATTATGTTACTGATCCATACCTCTTCTACTAATTCACAGTCCTTCTAACCTATATAAAGGCTCTGTATCATGTACATATATATGTAGCCTTATTATTGACATAGATAACTAGATGACCTCTTTTCTCCCTCTGAACTCTTCTCCATTGTATATCTGATCAAGAAGTCCATGACAGTGCAAAGGTGTGACATATAAGTGTTGAAATTCAGTGAATAGAACACTAGGTCTTGTGGTCTGTTGATACAGGCAAACCATAGTAAAAATACACTATTCATGTTACTAAAGAAAATAGGTTGAGCACTAAGTGACTCATTAATGTGTCATGTCTAATAGAAAATTAAAGTGTGATCTAATTAGACTTCTCAAGGATCAACCACACAACAATCTAGATGCAGTATTTATAACTCAGCTATGGTGTCATTGGTCTGAAGCTCTCCTAGCTCCACAACTACTGTGTTGGGTTGATCCAGATTCAATTTCACTTATCTCAAATATATGGAGCAGTTTGACAGATTCCTTGATGTCATTCTGACATCATCAACCTCATTCCAGATACATCACATACAAGTACACATAGGTTCCTGGATGTATTTAAAGGTGATAAGTTAATAATAACAAGATTCATTTCACCCTGAGATCGAGCTTTGAAGTTCACAAGGGTTGATCTCATCAAATCTCAACTAACCCAAATTTGGTCACAAGAACTTTATTCTCTGTCTTAGTGAGTATGCTTGACTCACTTCTCACTTCTCTGCTCTGCACAACAGGAGTACCCTTGTATCCTCCTGTTAATAACTCCTCTACCAAGCCTTCATTCCTTCAACATGCACTTCTCTGACTTGAGTCCAACTCTGACACAGGTCTATCCAGGAATTGCCTATCTCCTCCTCTGTTCTTCAATCTCCAACCAAAGTTTCACTAGAGAAAATTGAGTCTTGACACTAAAATATGTCTGAATAACATGTATTGTTAATTTCTTGCTTGATTTTCACTGTTGTTAAACAAAGTCACCATTTTTCACATTAAACTAGTTGGTTTGGCATAACAACTACCTTAGCTATCAGCACATTCCATCTCAGAAAATAAAAGATTTTCAGCATATATTATAATTTTTTTTAGAATCACTGTTGGGTAAATTTATTGATTTCCCAAGGTGGAATTTGTTTATAAATATAAAAAATCTACAGTGGTCATACTTCTTCTATCTTGTCTATTTACATTCATATTTACATTTATAGTGGGCAAGAGAAATAAACAAGTCTTGTCAACTTAGGCTTTATACATTCATAAATAAACTCTGTGTGGAAAAAATAAAAACATTTCACCAGATATCATACACATTTTGAACACATTTATTTAACTCTGTTAGGTAAACTGGGGCAGAATGTGATGATACCTATGTATCATGTATGTTACTAGTAACAGGAGGGTACAAGGATGCAGGGCAGAGAAGAGAGAGGTGAGTTGAGAATGCTCACTGAAATAGAGATCAAAGTTCTTGTAACCAAGTTTGGGTTAGGGAAGATTGATGAGATCAACCCTTGTGACTTCTTAAAAGCTTGATCTTAAGGGGAAATGAATCTTGTTATTAATTACATCATGGTGCCTATCCCCTTTAAATACATCCAGGAACATGTATGTACTTGTATGTGATATAGCCAGAACAAGGTCAATGATATCAGAATGATGTCATAGGAGCTGTCATGCTGCTCCACTTATTTGAAATTGATGGAGTTGAGTCTGAATCAACCCAACACAGCAGTTGTGGAGCTAGGAAAGCTCCAGAATGATAACATCATAGCTGATTCATAAAGACTGTATCTAGATTGTCATGTGGTCAATCCTGAAGTGTAATTAAGTTTACACTTTAATTAGATTTGACTGATGTGTCAGTCAAGTCTAATAGTGACCTATATATTTAGTAACATGAATAGTGTATTAACACTATGGTCTGCCTGTATTAACAGAGAACAAGACCTAGTGTTTGATTCACAGAATCTCAACAACTAGCATCTATTTAATCATGCCCATGGTGTGACCATTGGTGTGCATCCATTTGGGTTGGAAAGTTAGGGGGGTGAGGGCCACTCAGCTGAATGACATGAATGAAAATAGAGTGAAGGCCAGCTTGCTATCTCACCTTAGACCCCGTCACTGGTCCCACTGTTTCAGTACTGCCTCCATGGCGACGGACGCGACAGCATAGCCACTGACGCAACCAAGACCACATTCAGTTTCCTGCTTTGGGTTTTACCAGGGCGTCTTCCTCCTCCCGGGAGTCCCGACTCACTTCGTTCGTCTGTTCTAGCGTTCGGGGTATTGCGTTGCTGCTGCGAGTTCTCGACGGCGTCGTGACGCGGGCGTCAGCAACGTGACAGCGACGGCGACGCCACACCCTCGATGGCGACCAGAACGTGACTGCGGTGATGGCCGTGACATCAACGGACCAGCGGCGGCGCGGCCACGACGGCAAAAAGATGGCTACCAACGCCATTACAATGGACTGGCATCTTGCCCTTCCTACGAAACCTTGAACCACCTAGTGTGACAGGGTCTGGTAATGAGAAACAGCAAATCTTTCGCCTGTTCCTTCAGGTTGCTGCTCATGGATGAATACCGTACCAAGCACTGCCTCTTCTGACGCGGAGCAGGAGATTTGTGTAGGTGGGGATAGTACGGGCTCTTACATTCCTGCGAGGAAGCACGATATTCTCCAGATCACCGCTCCCGCCAACGCATCTTGCCCGCAAATGAGATACGAGGCAATGACTAAATAAAACACAGTCTGCACACTCCTGAGGTGTAGTTGTGCAGTTAAGGCTGCAAACGTTGATGAAAGAACGATTGACGTGCCGGGGAATGGCGATGATACCACTTCGCACCTAGCAACCGAAGTTTGTGGGGGAGGCGATAAATAGACGGTCGCATTTCATGCTGACACACTCGCAGTGACAATTGGGAATGGCGCCTAGGCATTTGAAACTATTGACAACAAAACGACGAGAACGAAGCACTCCTAGTGACATGAAGACTCAACAACTCAGGCTTTGGAAGATCAATGCAACTGTCTTGCATCCTACGAAACCCCTCCTCCGGTGTCTCGGGGAATTTAGAGTGAATCGACCGTTGCATAGTAGAGAGACACACCACGTCACGTCAAACAATCTCACATTTAATAATCGGGCGGCTGACTCGCACATGAGATTGACGGAGTTGCTATTAGTAAGCGCGAGTCACTCGCACAAGTGTCGCCTCACCGGCATCCCTGCCGAACGATGTAGAAAGACAGCTGGCCATTCACCACCCAAAGATTGATGCCAAAGATTCGTCGAAATGTCACGTCCATCAACTTCTCGACAAACTCGGCAGTCTGTTACATTTCGCCACGGCGTTCTCACTGTAATTTACAGCAAAGCGATAACGTATCTCCATGTGCCAGTGGCCGTGCTTGCTTAGAGGGTGCTAGGAGGTCATTTATATAAAGGCAACTCCATGACACTGGCAATGTTTTATTTTCTCCTCTGAGTCGACTCGCAGATTTAGTACCACAACATAAACCACATGTACCTCCATCTCTCTGCTGTTCTCCCTGTATCTGTCCTTGTCGCATTTACAGCGGCTGCGCCAGGCCTGCGTAAACCCTATCAGATGCACTTATCATGTGAGCACTTCAACAACTTCAAGTTGAAGATTCCACGTGCTGCCAAGTGTTGCCCACGGGGATGGCAAGGTTCAGTAGGTTTCGGCTGTGTTTCATGGATTGGTACATCTTGGCTAATGACAGTTTAGTGGGGGGAAGGGACAAACCCTACAGACTGCACTGATCCTATCATTGATGGCTACTCGTGCCCCTATCACCTGACACTTGTTTGTTGTGGTCCAATGATTGTGAGTGTTGACTGTGCAAATAAAATAGGGTGACCTTAATACCCCTTGTGACAGGGGGCAGATGGAATGTGGTGCTCTCCCTACCACCGCCAGTGAATGGCTGCAATAATGATGTGTCAATTGTTGTGAAAGAGGTCAAGATATTTACTTTCTTGTGCTATGACTGTGTGATGGGTTTGATTGAATCCTGTTGTGGTGTATTCATTAAGGAGGGTTGCTTGATGATTATAATTAGAGTTTAAACACATTCACACCAATTCAATTGTATCTATATTATCATTTGTGGTTTCTCCATGGTTATTACACTGCTTCACCATCACTGCTGGATTAACATTGAATTTCTCTCAGAGTTTCTGGCAGTGTCTTAGTGCTGCACTGTTTCACATCTAACTGTTTGAAACCTCTTTGGAGTCAAGTTCTACTTGTACTGTTCTGACTCAGCAAACCTTTTTGCTGAAATAGACAGATTCTGGAAGTGCTTGACCTGTTCAAGTATTTATGACCCTTGTAGGTCTACAAATGGCATTATATGAAGCAAGTAGAGAAAAGGTAGTAATATAGTCGCTCAAAAAATGTCCCAATGTCAGTGCATTTTGAAGAGACTGATTAATTGCCAGAGGTGGTAATCATTCAAGGTAAAATACTTGTAGAATGGAAAATAATGTCAGATATTGCACATGGCACTCATTCATCCTGCAACTATTAAGTTGTGTCATAAAATGGAACTGAGCACAACAGGGCAAACCCTACAAATAAGCCACTCACAGTGTATTCACAATGGTCTGGCAGCTCAGTGGCAGTGCTACTTTAGGGGAAAAAGGAGGTTGTTACTGCCTTAGCAGTGATGATTTTCTCAAGGGCAAAAATTACCTTCTTAGTAAGCCTGTGGTTAACCAACAGAAAATTAAAGTTGGAGGAAGTGAGCAGATCTATGATGAGGTTGCATGAGATCTGCTCAAATGGGAATGTGTAAGACAGTCTTATTAGGGTAAGTGAATACATGGTAGAGTGGGTGTTTGCCTTATTTTGCTAGCAAATAGCACAGCCTTCAATATACTTCTGGATGAGTTGGGTCAATCCAGGTCACCAGAATTTAGTGAAGACATGTTGACAGGTTTTTAAGTAGCAAGATGACAAACTGTTGAGAGATATGAGGGAGTTGAAAAACTAGTTTGTAAGGAATAGCTTCTTCAACCTATCAAGGGATTTTTGGCAAGTAATAGTTCAACTCCATGCAAGGTATTTCTTCATGAGGTCAATCAGAGAAAATGCAACTGAGGAATAGTAATAGTTCAGGATGAATTACCTGTAGAAGTTGGCAAATCTGAGGAAGGACTTGACATCCTTAGCCCTCATGGATGTGGGCCAGAAGGTAATTCCATTGAGTTTGATGGTATCCATGGCAATTTGTCCTGGTTTAACACTCATTCCAAGGTAGTCTATCTTGGTAGCAGCGAACATGCATTTCTAAAGTTTCAAGTAAAGGTATAGTCCCTTCATTCTTTGGAGGTTATACTTGGTCCTTTCATTGTGGGTTTCTGGGTCAGGAAAGAAGATGAGAAGGTCATCCATGTAGATGATGAGCCTTTAGCCATTATTTCTCTGAATAAATCATTCATAAATCATTGAAATGTGGCAGGAAATTCACAAGTCAGAAAAACATGATGAGGGATTCAAACAGGCCTTTGTGAGTGATGAAGGTAGCCTTACATTTATTGCCATCCTGGATTTAGATGTTGTTGTACTTCTAATGAACAATCTTGTGAAGACCTTGGCATTCTTGAGTTTGTCAACAAGATTGAAGATCAGAGGGAGGGAGTATGCATTCCAAACAGTATGTTTGTTCAGATAGCAGTAGTCTTGGCAGGTGTGGAGTTTTTCATCTTTCATCTTAACAAAGAAGGAACATCTCTGGGAAGAGTTCAAGGGGTAGAACTTTCCACACTTGAGATTCTTCTGAATGAAATCCTTGATGACTTTTTTCTCTTTCAGGAATAATGGGTGAACCTTTTCCACTTTCAGAACAAAGGAATCATTGAGGTGAATCTTGTTGCCATAGAGTTGTGACAGGAGAATGTGGCCAGAGGCTTATTTGATGAAAAATGTAGCAAACTTGGCATATTCATGGTCTCAGGCTTGGCCTTGTCAGCATCAAGTTCAGTGGTGGTGGTAAATTTGTCCACAAACTTTGTATGAACTCTAATTCCAAGAGGGGAAAAGCAGCTGCCAAAGTGTATGATTTGATGTAGGTTGGCAAATCTTTAGCAATGGAGAATAGTACAAACTTTTCATCTTTTCTGAGGTATTGTGAACTCAGTGGACTATGGTTTCTTGAGGTGCAAGAATGAGATAGTGAGAGTTATGTTCCCAAATGTCAGTAACATGGGTTTGGTACAACTCCTTCAACTTGTCAAGGGTTTCAGAGATCATGCAGGTCTGTCAAGACCAATCAATGAAGGTGTTGACCTCCTTGATCCAGGGCAATCCAAGGATGATGTTCTGTCATTCATAGTCCATAACATAGAAAAGTACTTTTTTAATAATTCCTTCAATGTTGACAAAGAGGGTAGTTGAGAAAGACACCTTGTCTTTCTTGTTCATGGACATGTCAAGGTTGCAGATAGAAAACAGCATTTCAAAGTGGAAGGTGAAAAACTCATTTTTATGATTAAAACCCCAACCATTGCAGTTGAAATTCATGCCACTGTCAATTAAGGTATGAATTTCAATGGCTTTCAGGGAATGTATAAGTTCAACAGAAATCTGCATAGATTCCATCACATGAGATACAAGTATATAGGCATAAGCAGGGTAGAAAGTGGCTGGCATGAAAGCAGGCCTCCATTCAAAAAATCCTTTAAGTAAAAGGTGGTTGTTTTTTCAATCACTGCTTCATCATTATTCTCACATTCTTTCAATGTGGAAAGATTCTCAGGTTTCTTCTTTGTCATACTTTTGACAGAAGGTTTCAGAGAATTATATGTGAGACATTCGCTTGACATATGTCCAGGCTTCCTACAATGGAAGCAGAGTTTTTTCTTCCTGCAGTGTGCTTTTTCTTCTGCAGTAAGCTTGTGGGGCAGGTAAAAATGGTATCAAGATCCATAGTGTTGGGGTCATGGGGTGTTTTCATGAAAGGGAATTTGGTATGTGAAGGCAGGTGATAGCCTATGTAACCTGAGGCATGAGGCAGTGCAGGGTGAAGTCTGCATGAGAGCGAAGCAAGGTGGCACACTGTGCAGCTCTCTTTCAGCCACCTCCTTCACTTGAACAGCATCTACCTCACATCCTCTCCAGTTGTTGACCTTTTTCACCTCAATACTCAAAATGCACAACCCACACCATGACATCTGCTCTGACTATGCTTTGCAACAATTCGAAGGAGTGAGACTCATGTTCACTGTGGAAGGTAAAATGGATGAAGAGGTGACCCTCATTCTCTGCAACCTACAGGTTTTCATGCATGCAAAGGAGTGTGAGGATTGGGACCAGCAGCAGGAGGTGGCTGCAGAAAACAGGAGGCAATAAGAACAGAAAAAAGTGCTGGAAGAAGAACATCAGCGAGCAATCAAAGTGGCAGAAGTCTAGCAGGCCAAGCAGGATAAGTGAAAGAAATACAAAAACAAATTCCTGCCCATACCAAACTGCTTGCTCTCCACCACAGCCCTTCTCCTTCCTTCTCAGCATGCCCTATACAAACTGCACAAAGGAGAATACATACCACTTTATTTCTTTACCAACAAGGGCATTCTGGAAGCTGAGGATGAAACCCCATTGATAGATGATGATACCATCACACTCATACAATCAGACACTAGCCCCATCTTCCAATCGGCCACTGCTGCCAAGGTCAAGGAATGCAAGGTCAAAGATGAGTCACTATCCTGGGAGGAGTTCAGCCAGGCAAACTATTGAATGCTGCACACCATGCACCAACAAGACTGGCCAGTGGAGCACATTAGCATGGTATGAAACTTCTGGCTAGCACTTGAGAGCCATGAATGGAAACATGACACCAATGAATACCAAAAAAGAGCCCTTCTAGTATGCCAAGGATGCATACAACAGCAATGGCACCAAACAATAGGCATGCTGGATGCCTTCAGTCTAATACTGCTCGAACCAGAGTGTCTGCATAGTTTTTACCAAGAACTAATAGACAATGACTATACCTCTAAGCTAGAGGCCATCACTTCAGTATGTTGAACTGTATCATCACAAAACTGAGACTCGCTGACATACAGTCTAACTGTCTCTTCACCACCCTTCCACCCTACCCACAGCTCACTTGCCTTCCCTCCCCCTGCCCATCCCAATCCTGTACATGGGTTTGCCTTTCCCATATGACCACGTTCAGGACACAGGCTCACCCTCAGTCTTGCTTGAGCCTTATCAGCACGTTGCACATCCTGCCCACAAACCATGCCCCCCCCTAACTGCTGCCCATACCTGTGGGCACATTGCATGGCTGCTGCTCAACAACCACATGGCTCACACAACAATCCCATTGGCATGTCATGACCCCCCAACAACTGGGTTACCCTACTCACCCTCCATCAGCTGAACAATCGCCTGACAGAATGCATTGCCACAGAGGTGCCAGCCACCTTCAACCACAGAGCCTCACACTTGTGTGTACCTAGCTCATCCAAGCAGCCTCTATCCCCACCCTCCATGAACCATCTGAATGATTGCAACATGAAATGTCCACAATCCTTTTGTGACGCCAACAGACCCCAGACTCAGCCTGCCCCAGATCAGATAGCAGATCACCCCCCCAACATCCTCCTGGTCTGCACCATCTGTCTCAGCAGAGAAAAGCACCTCAGACTGGTCATTCACTGCCCAGCCAAATGAACATGGGACAACAAGCATGAAGCTTACTGTGAACAAGTCAACAAAGTGCTTTGGACATGAAACAGAGGAGTACTGGTATGCAGCCAATGGTAAAAAGAGCCAGGTTGAAAGGAGCAGCATGACAACTTACACATCTGCTCTGGATGTGGAGCCATCACTCATGAAGCTAGTGGATGCCCTTATGTGCAACCAGTGGCAGCCTCAAATGCATATAAGGTGGCTGCATGGGAGCAAGCCCCTTGGGAAACAGGCCTCCTCAAGCACTTCATTCACACACCACAAGGTCTATGACAAGGCTTCATTGTCAGTTATCCAAACATTACACAAATGGTTGCTATCACTATATGAAGAGACTTTTCAAAACATCATATATAAAGAAATCTCCAAAGGTAGATACATTGGCCCATTTCCACTCCATATGATAGAAAACAAAATAGGTCCTTTTCAATTCTCCACACTCACCTTAATTCTGAAAGCAGGATGACTGGACAAATTTCAGCTGATCCAAAACTTCTCCTTTTCATATTTGACTTCCAATGCATTTCTGTCCCCTTCCATTAACCAATCCATCACAATTAATTTACTTCCATGCACATGGGATACTTTTGCATCCATCTATCTAATTATAGCAAACCTTCCGCCAGGCTTGGAAGCAGCCACATGAGATGTTGTGGAAGCATACCATACCATCCCACTTCACCCTTTCCAATGGCCAGCAGCAGTAATCTGCACCTCAGCAACAGAAGGATGCATAGACACCTGTGTAGCCTTTGGAGCAGCACCATCATGCAGAGCATATGATCAAATTGCAGATGCAGGAGCAGACATTTTGCAAGCTTGAGGCATGGGGCCCATGAGCAGGTGGATAGATGATCATGTGTTCTTTCACATCTGAATAGAACACTGAACCTTATACAATGAAGCACGAGTGATATGAAATCAAGAAATCAAAGAAACAAAGCTGCAATCCACCAATTTGCACACTTCATACAAAGGAATCACACACATAGGCAGAGCAACAGACGAATTCTGCAAGGACTGCAAATTCCCAATACAGGACCTATCAGGCACCAGCATGCGTTCAGAGAACGACGCATTATTCACTTATTGTTTAGTGGACATCAATGCCACCTCGGACAATCTTGGCATACCATGGGAAACCTTGAAAGATCAGCTGTTCAGCCTGTCAACCACTTACATTGGTTTCATATGAAATATCAAGCAATGCACCATTAAACTGAGCCTGACTAAAGCTGAAAAGTATGCCAAAGCCATACTAGAGTGGCTCGAAAGACCTTGACACACACTAAAACAAGTACAAGAACTATATGGTAAATTACAGCTATACTAACACATGGCCAAGCTTACCTCACAAATCTGAAAGGCATGCTCACCACAGGAATGGCAACACCTTTTATGCCATGCTGGCCCTCAAATGGCACAGAAGAAGACCTATGCTGGTGGCTGAAACACATTCAATCAGGCTCTGTCTCATGGCCCATTACATCACTGCCAACATACCTTGACCTCCAAGCCTACTCAGATGCCAGTTCTGGAACTGGCATCAGAATTGTTATCAGACAGTGATGGTGAGCCTGGTGACTCCTCCAAGGTTGGACAACACTACATGGTCACAATGACATCAGATGGGCAGAGGCAGCCAGCCTCAAACTCCTCCTTAATGCTATCAACACAAGCATCATCAATGGTTAGCAAATCAGCAGGCACTGAAACTCGGCTGTCAATGACATTTTCAAACAAATTCACCAACTCATTGAATGCTCAAACTGCATTCTTAGTGTCACCATTGAATTTGTTCCCAATGCTATGAACCCAGCAGACAGCCTTCCACATGGTGTCTACAGACCCAGCAACCAACTCTTACCAATCTTTCCAGTGCCTGAGCACCTTTGTAAGTTCCTCATCGACACCTGCCTACCCTTCTCTGTACCTGAACTTTGAGCTATCAAAGAAGGGCACTATCCAGCTATGGCAACTAAAACCATTAGCAGCATTCAAGCTAGACAAGCAGCAGCTTAATGAATCTGAGTGGTGGCCCAGCTTTAGGGAGAGCTCATCTTTCAGATCCTTCAGAACAACTGAATCCATCCCATCCTGATTCAACTCCCTGCTAGCCCCCAACCAGCCCCCAAGCACTAAACCAGGCCCAAGCACAAGACCACATTCATACCCACCCAACCTCTGCCTGCTACTCTCTCCCCTATGGCCACACTGCCTGGCCAAAAACTGCCTCTGACTTTGGACACCATCAAGCTACACAACCTGTCCATCGGAAGGCACCACCTCAGTGGCAGTCTCAGAAGATATGCTAAACAGGATACTAGAGGTCATGGGAGCATCATGGGCCAACAGCACAAATGAACTCTATGGCACTGGCCTACTAATCTTCCATGTCTTCTGTAACATACACCATATCCTGAATCTGAGCATTTCCCCATCTCCCACACTCTACTTCTAATCTTCCTATCAAGCTGTGCAGGCGTGTACTCCAGCTTGGTCATAGGCAACCACACCACTGGAATTTGAGCCTGGCATCTCCTTCACAGTCATCCATGGCACATAAACCAAGATGAACTAAAACTAGCCCTACAAGGCACCTCACAGCTGGCACCACATACCTCCAGAAGCCCCAAATGACTGCCTTTACATGTAGATGACCTTTGCTTCCTACACAGCTACTTCAACCTCAGTAATCCAGGTGATGTGGCAATCTTTGCATGCCTAACCACTGTGTTCTACTGCATTACCAGGCTAGGTAAATTCACCATGCCAGCCATTTCAAATATGACCCATCTAAACACATATCATGGTGCAATGTACAATTCCTGCAAGATCCAAATGGCTTACTGGTGACTAAATTTCATCTACCAACCATGGAATGTGTGCCTAACAGTGAAGATGTCCAATGTGCTCCACAGCCACACTACACCTCAGATCCAATCATGGCACTACAAAATCACCTGCATGTCAATTCGGCCCCACCAGAAGCTCATCTATTCACATGGCACAGCCTAAAAAATGGCCTTTGCCCATTATTCAAAACAGAAGTTCTACCACACCTATTTGTCATATCTTGAAATTCATACAAGTCCAACTCCACACCTCCGGTTGTCAACTCCATACCAACTCTGGTCTGTTTCTCCTCAATTACACTTTGTACCACTATCGGACCTTATCCAGTTTACATTTTTCTATTGTTCTCTATTAATACTAGTTTGCTCTTGTTCTTTTGCCATGCTGTGCTTGCACAGTTGTGGTT
>JBBPTO010001489.1:0-15432 GCA_038094155.1 Pulveroboletus cf. aberrans
AGCCTTTACAGGACAGGAAGGTATAGAGAATGGTACAGTTTGGAGGAGATTCCTTGATGGTTTTGGAATGTATGGGCTGGAATGGTATTGCATCTTGGCAGGGATAGAGGGAAAGATGAATGCTGAGCAGTACGTCTCCATTTTGAAGGGTAGTCTGCTTCATAGCATGGAAAACTCTGGTATTTCTAAGGAAGACATTATCTTTCAACAGGATAATGACCCAAAGCACTCCTCCAAAAGAGCTCAGAAATGGCTTGAATTTCATGGAATCAAGCTTCTGTATTGGTCCCCACAATCTCCAGACATTAGCCCTCTTGAACATGTCTGGCAAATTCTGAAACAAAAGCTCAACAACTATTCAAGACGAGCTAGGGGAGTATAGGAACCTTGGGAGAGGATCACAGTGGAGTGGGGCACAATTGAGGCTGGAAGGCCAAATATTGATAGAATGTATGCCCAGAAGGCTAGAGGTAGTGATTTAGACCAAAGGAAGACACACTAAGTACTAAAAGTATAAAATTGGAATGATGCTCAAATAAGTGTCCCAATGACATGTCATTTTAAAATGGCTGTAACTAAGTGGCATAAAAACCGAATCACATGATCTAAGTGCAGTTAGGAAGCACAGAGCGAGTACTACATTTTTCCCTGCATGTTTTAGGCCTTGTTTGGTTTTCTTCACTGGAAATGAACCAATCTCTTCAAAATGCACCAACATTGGGACACTTTTTTGAGCCACTGTATATGCATGTGTTCCTTTTCCATTTGCATTGTACATGCCTTGACCCAGCCTCTGACAGGTTTTGTTTTGCAACTAATCTGTGGCATCTCAGATGGAAGAAGAAAGTCAATGAATGAATGTAAGTCTGAGTTTTGAAAAGCTTGCATCCACTCATTCCTTACCTGGTTTTTGCAGCGTGACTACATGCTTGGATTGACAGCAACTCTCAGTTTCCAACCTCCAAGATGGCATCGACCAATATGCACTTTCAGCAATTCAGTTTATTCAAAGCTATCAACATACAATTCTTACAAACATACTGATGTAAATTTTGGTCACTCAGAAAGGTGGGTTGGTCTAGGCCTCCCACAACTTCTTTTGAAACCATATCATAGCTAGCACCACAAGTAGTAGACAACCAAGAGGTGCACATAGTGAATTGTAATTACACTATCAGAATTTGGATGCCAGCAACTGAATGACATAGAGTAGAATACAAATGTCAACATTAGCAAATGTGACTGCATCAAACATAACCACCTCAAACCTGATTGGTGAGTGGCCTGACTGCTATGCAATTGACTGTGTCTGATTCATGCTTAGCCTCTGATGCACTCACTTCACACATTGCTGTATGAAAGTTGGTGATGCAATAGATGAAAGGCAACATTGAATTTGAGGCTCTCTCAAATGGCCTTGGCCAACTTGGCAGGTAAAATTCTGATGACTGGAAGCCACTGTCTGATCAAGTATTTACCCACTTGTGTCAACATGCAGGCCTCCCATTCACTTTGATGATGTGCATGTAGAACCCTTGAGATTCAGACAAGCAGTCAATGACATTGCACAGTGATATGGATATGACAGCAGGAATGCTTGAGGCATGAACTTGGATGGTGACAATGATGATGACAAGGGAGTGAACACAGTGGTGTAAAACAGCAGAAGGGCTTGGAATGAAGTCCTATGCAAGAAAATAGGGGTGTGAGTGTATATCTCAATCCAAGGGAATTATAAAGAAATCAATGGAAAAGAAAGAGGAATGTAAGGATGGCTCACTAGATGTCTACAGAACACTGGAAAACAAGAGTCTGGCTTCCCCCTGTTTGGTAGGGCTAGAAAACCAACTTTATTTGCAGGACTTAAGGAGGACATGAAGCAAAATGAAGCAAAAAGGCTTGGAAACCGGACTTATAGGCTTAGGAAAGGTGGTGGTTACTTGCACACTGTCTAGGGACTAAGCCTGAGGTACAAAAGTGTAATTCAGGCATACTTGAACAGAGTACAGTAAAGAAAACATGAAAAGGACAAAAACCTGATCAAACCCGGAGTGCAGGAATGTGTTCCGAGGTATGGGAACACCAGGACTGGTGTGTGGGAACTCAGGTCCAGAACATTGGATTTGAAACTGACCTTCAAACTTCAATTTGATTGACTTGGGTTGGGACAAATAGCAGTGGAATAGTCTCAAATTTGGTAGGAGCGCAAGATAGGGACTATCGGATCGTGGGAGAACTCAGGAAATCATTGTAGGGAACTTTGGTTTCCTATATCCACAGGTTCAAGTACCAACTCTGCACCTTTCTCCAGTGTTAACTCACCAGTTATGCATCTCTGCTTCTCCAGGCCTCTGTATATCTCTTACATTATGTCTTTGTACTCTGTTTAGATAGATCTCATGCTATGTACCATTTCCCACCCCTGTGCAGCATAGCTGGTGAGCTGCACAACTGGTGTGCAGCTCCAGTCCACAGATTCCAGACTCCATTCCATTACTCATCCTTTATAACTCTGTTACAAATCTGGTACACCCCATAGTATATCTACTGTACCAACTCTGCTGTACATACCTTCATTTATAATATTGAATTGAGCACTCAGCATACTCTTCCTTCCACTTTAGCTTGAAGCTTGACTCTCTGTCAAACTCTGATGGATATCTCCACTTTCTCCAAGTCTAGATGACTCATCACTGATCCTTTGATCCTCTGACAAATATGGGATCACCCACCAAGACTTAAAACAAGCATGTACCACATAAGGTCAAGCCAAGGTCCCACAACACAACTCCGAAGTTCCAGAGCTGTTAAGGAGTTCACCAGCATGACTCTGACACTCAAGGCAATTCCAAAATGAATTGAAGTTCATTGTCCAGGAGTTGGCTGGCTAGGTCAATGTGAGCCTAAGGAGGATTGCTGGTATTCGAAGGAAGAAAGGAAAGTGAGGTTGAACTTGGAGACAAAAAATTCGGCATGTCAGGGCTGGCATTCTGTCTGCAGAAGTCCAGCGTAGGTGCTTCTCAGTACCTGTAGTCAACATACCATAATGGTTGAGCAAGTGGAGGTCAGTACTAGAATGTTTCAGAAATCCAACGAGGGTTATGCAGATTGCATCAGAGGTGGTTTTGCCTGAGTGAGGTAAGCAGAAGGATTTTGTTGAAGAGTGAAGGATAAGGGTGATGGCAAAGGGTTGTGGAGGATGTGGGAGGCAATGTGGGGTCATTGGAGATGATGATCATTTCGAGGACACATCAGAGATGTCATCAAGGCATCAGAGGTTCAGAACAAGGTGTGATATCATTGTGAAATGTGGAGGTGAATGGGGATGAGAACATCAGGGGTGAAGAAAGGAATGGATGTATATGGGAGAGGTGGGAGAGAACTAGAAAAGAAGCAATGCAATGTTCTGAGGTTATGAAGGTTTGCATAGTCAAGGTCGTAAGGAATATCTGAGAATCTAGGGCAAGATCTGAAGATGCATCGGAGCATGAGTGAAGGCTGCACATGATGCAATCCTATAGGATAGACCAGGAGATGTGGTCTCAATGTGGGAGGTGCAATGGAGAGAAAGGGATTGCATCTGAATGTGATCAGAGCTATTGGAGTAAGTGCCAAAGATAACACCATTAGAGAGAATATGAGTTAGAACATTGAGGAATGAGTGAAGGTTGTCATTGTGATGTCTGAGGAAGACATCTTCAGCATGAATGACACATCAGAGGTTGTAAGGACAGTAAAAGCAAGAGGCAGTTTGAATATACTGTCATGATCCATACTCCTCTGAGGCTCTGTCTGATGGGTGTTTGAGGGGTAACAGTCAACTCCAGGGTGAACAAATGCTCAAAGGACTGGAGATCTGACATAGATGAGGCAGAGCAACATGCAGAGGTGATAAAGGCACAACAGAATGAAGATAAGGGGTTGTGTGGATGAGGACTTGGCACAGAACTTATGTGTCATGCCCTTGCTTACTGTCAGGTCCCCATTTTGAAGATAGGAGGAATATAGTGAAGAGAATAAAAAGAAGAGAACTTCATTGGAATTGAACAGAGTTAGAGAAGTGGGACTCAACATAACAATATTCGAGCTAGAGAATACAAGAGGGGATTATGGGAGTTATATATGATGAGATCAGATTGGAGTCTGGAACAGAGAATGTGGAATGTAATGTAGTAGTAACAGAGGAATGTTCATTGGGCTAGAGAATGGAGCAAACATAAAAGAATACAAGATCTGGACCAATCATAAAAGGTCTGACAGAGGAGGGGGTTCCAGTATCAGAGATCTGATGAAAGGTAGGACAGAGTCCTTCAAAGAAGACTAGAGGTGAGGATGTCAGAGTGGAAGGTGACATGGGATTATTGGAGGGAGGTTGGAGGTGTCAGAATTAGGTTTGGGATGAGATATGACAGTAGGCAATCTTAGTGAAGTCCTTTATGAATCAATGGTAGAAGTTGAGAAAGCTGAGAAAACTTCTCACTTCTTTCCTGCATGTTAGTTGAGGCCAATCTATAATGGCTTTTACTTTCTCTTTATCCATGATGACTTCATTTCCTTGGACTAGTAATTCAAGGTATTTCATCAACTGTTGTCAGAGTCATCCTGACAAACTCCTAACAACTTTAAAACTCCGGATTTGCATTGGGGACATTTGCATTACCTTATGTGGTGTGCCCTTGTTCCAAGTCTGAGTGGTTGATCCCATATTTGTCAGAGGTTTGAAGGTTTACAGTTGAGTTGTCTAGACTCAGAGGAGAGTGGAGAATATCCATTGGAGTTCAGCAGAGAGCCAAGTGTCAAGCTGATCGAGAATGTTGAGTGCTCAATTCAATATTATAACTGGGATATGTACAGCGGAGATGGTACATTATATACAGATGTCCAGAGGAGCAGAGATGCATATGTGATATAAACACACCAGAGTAATGGGCAGAGTTGATGCATGGAGGACTGGAGTGTCAAATTATATACAGTGGGCAGAGATATCCAGTACTTAGCCAGATGCCCAAGGGAGCAATCACAACTGAGGTGAGTTGAGGATTGCAAAGGGGATTAAATAGTGAAATGATATGTGCACATCTAACTCCAGAGAACTCTGGTTGGAGTTAAGCAAGAGTAAGCAAAGTGTATTAGGAATAGCTCAAGATGAGAAAGTAATGGTTCAAATGAAAAGAAATAAGTTGTATGACTTTCAGAAGTCATATGATGTGTTAAGAAATGGTATGACAGAATGCAACATTTATCCAAAATGGATAAATGCAACTCTGGAATAAATAGAGTGGAGGATGGATGAAAGGAGGGTGGAGCACCCTTGAAGTTGTACCAAAGTTGTACTGGAGTTATACTTTGACATGCCCACTCATGCACATACAGAGTCCCATGGCTCAAATGAACTTCTAGTGTTTCCCTTGAGTAAGTGGCTCTGTGAGGATGTCTATGACCATGTCTTCAGCAGGGACATATCAAACTAACAGTTCTCCCTTTCTGACTAGATCATCCTGAATGAAGTGATATTTTCATTGGATTTGTTTGGTCCATGCACAGAACTGCAGATCTCAGAAAAGAATAATGGCAGCTTGATTATTGCATTGAAGAGTTGTAGGTCACAGTTGCACATGTCTGATCTCCTTCAAAAAGATGTGGAGCCAGGCAAGTTGTTCTCTGGCATTGCTGAGCCCAATGTATTCTGATTCTTTGATTGACAATGTGACCATTATTTGTTGTTTGCTTGACCAGGTAATGGCCTCTCAATTGCTGATGAAAAGGTAGCCAGAGACTGTCATATCCATGACAACTCTGGTTCCTTCAAAATCAACTCTACTCACATCTCTGGTGATAACTCACCAATTATGCACCTTCATCTCCCCAGACCTCTGTAGACAACTCACATGACTTCCTTGTTCCTTCTTTAGTTAGTTTCCATGCATACATCTGGTGTACTGCACTGGTTATGTTCTCCTCTGATCTCCATCATACCAATCACATACATACATACATACTCATTCATCTCCTTCATAGTATATAGTGTATGAACTCTCTAACAACTTCAGTCATGATATCTGTTATGACTACCTCAGGTAGAGGATAGATGTAGCCCCTAAAGAGGGTCTAGGGTACTACAGATGAAGGAGAGCGGGACAAGCTGCTCTATCAGGACAAGATATTATAGGTTCTAGGAAAACAAGGCTTTCTGCTTGTTCTATCTCAATGATCTGTGGTCGAAGAGCAGACTTCCTCGAAGGTTTGATACTTCAAGGTGAACAAGATTTTTCTCTTAGAACAGCGTAGCCTCAGAAGCACTACAAAGTCTCAAAGAGCAAGGAGGGTTCCTGACAAGGGACTAAGATGAGGACTAGGAGTGGAGCAAAGACCCAGTGTATTGAGGTAGATGAAGGGAAGGTCTAGCTTGGGGATATGAATACAGGAGATGTGAGCTTATATAGGAAGGGATAGAGTCATTGACAAAGCAAATGGAATTGCAAAGAATGTAATGGAAGTTGGATGATGAGTCATGGTATCATAGTCAACAACGATGTAAAGTAGCTACAGGACTCAGAATGTAGTCCTAAGCAAATAAGTAGGGTGTGAGTGTAGGTCTTGACCCAGGGGATTGCAAAGAGAAGAAAAGAGGACTATAAGAAGGGCTCACTGGTTGTCCACAGGACACTGGAAAACTGAGTCTGGCTTCCCCCTGTTCAGTAGGGCTAGGAAACCAACTTTGGTGTTGCAGGACTATGGCAGGAATGGGGAAAACTGGAGGGGAACTGGCTTATGATTGGTACTGAATGGAACTAGATGGCTTGCATAGTGATGGTAGAGGAGTTACATCCTAATTCAGGCATATCCAAATGATATATAACAAGAGAAACACAAAAGAAGACTATTCGACTATAAAAGAATGTGTGGGAAAGTGATCCGGTGCGTGGGAATCCGGTATCCGGTGGACCGGATGGGTATCCTGTGCGGATGGGTCCGGGTCCAGTACATCAAATTGAAAGAAACGGTAGACAAAAGTGTAGACAGATTAAAAACTGACCTTCAGACAACTACCGGATCGACTCGGATCAGGATAGACAGCAGCATGGAGCGGTCTCGGATCGACTAGAGCGCAGGATAGGGGTTACAGGATGACCAGGAATGACCGGATGTCACTGTAGGAAACTACACTTTCCTACAATGAAAAGAAAAGAACATCTGGATTGGGACTGACACCCATGCATATGTAAGCAATAAGAGTAAAAGGGGCCAATTGTAACAATATCAAATAGACTAGATATATTTCAATATGAAGCTTGATGGCTGATATTATGGCTGACCTGAACAAGGGCAGGCATAGAACCTTTGGGGCTTAGACTTAACTGTGGGCAAGAGTGACAGAGCTTGACAATTGCAAGACATCTACAAAGAGCCTTTCTACTAGCGAGGTTTGGCAACAAAGGGGTACTACCAAATTCATGGTGGACAAGGAGTCTGCTTACTATCAAAGACAGATGATAAGGACTTCCCACTGAATGGTGGTAGACTGAGGAGACCTCTAGGTGAGGTTGACGATGGAGACTTCCCACTTAAGGGTGGTTCATAGCGATGAGGAGCAAGAAGGTATTAAGGCTACCCTTTGGCCTGTATTGAGAAGTGAAAACACCAATGTATTCCAGTGATGATGGAGGTGCAAGTAAGAGAAAGGTAAGACTAGACTAAGATTTACATGTGTGTTGACGTGGGTTTATATATGTAAGGAAGTTGAGTGTAAAGGAATATGATGGAAGGAATTGCTGACAGAGCAAGTGGAATAGAATCACATGGAATGTGATGGGAATGGATGATGAGTAATGGTATCATAGTCAGCAAGGAAAGAAATAAACATACAAATTGGGACTTATACCCATGCATAGGTAAGCTATAAGTAAAAGAAAAACATGGTCTGGAATAAATTGTAACATTATCCCCTTAGTAGAGTTGAAGTCACCATACTTCAAAAGTCCTTATACTCTCTGTTGGGTTCACTTGTCATGTTAGACATGGTGGCATCATCAAATTGGAAGTCATCTTCCCTTTCATCCGGGGGTGGGATCTCATTGGTGGGCATCTGAGGGATGAGGGGCTGTGTCTGGGGGTGAACCAAACAGTTTGATGAGCATGCTGGTGTGTAGGGCTCGATGGCAGAGTTCCTCTGGACAAGAACAAGGATGAGTGATGAGATGTGGGTAAGGAGGAGGGAAAGGGCCTTGGAGTAGGGTGTCAGAGAGGGCATTCCCACTAGTTATGGCCAGGGGTCCATCGAAGACAAGTGGGGCATTGATAGCAAGCTTGAGGATAGCAAGAATTGTTGTGAGTAAGAATGAGTTCTCCCATGTTCTCGGCATGATGAATCTCCACCTGGTTGATCAGAGCAATGGCCACTTCTTCAAGGGGGGATGACAATGTGGATGGGGTGGATGACGTAGGAGGGACAATGATGGTTATCAAAGGAGTGGGGACAGGGGTAGGAATTGGAGCAGGGACAGGTACCGGTAGAGGTTCCGTATGCTAGGCATTGGTCTTAAGGAGGTAACAATCCAAATCTGTGAGGAACTCTCCTAGCTTGAGTTAATGGACAAGGATATCTAGCTTGAGGTTGGCTTCACCTAGAATGACAATGGTGGTGGGATAATTCAAGAAGTTAACGTGACCTATCTGCCATAAGAGATGCACAAGACAGTAAAGGGCAGAGCCCATATCAAGATGGGTGCTGATGGCCATGGCCATGCATCAATCATAGATGTGATCACAATATTTGGTGATGTACAGATGCAGAATTGTGAAAGAGCAAAGTTGATGGGCATGGATGGAAAGGTCTACAGCATGAACAGGGCATGAAGGAGGGGATCTAGGGATTTCCACAAGGGGAGCATAGAATGGGGAGTCTGGAGGAAGGCTGTTTCAGCTGGCATCTGCAAAGATAGGGAAAGGGGAACAGTTTTTGTTAGCAATGGATTCAATGAAAGTAGAGGTCTTGGATAGAGTTTCTTCTAGGGTGGAGATGGTGGACAGAGAGTCAATGACAGAGGTGGCATTCTCTTTGATGTCATTGGTGGTGAAGGTGATGTTGCAGAGGGGAGACATAGTCATGTTTACGAGGTGATGAAGGTGATGGTTCTGAGGAAAAGGCAGATGGGTGACAGTTCATATATTCTATTAAGGTGGATTTGGAATGTTTCAGATTCCATTCCAGTTTCCATGAATCTTCTTTGGCAGTATAGCCCTTCCATCAGATCAGAAAGTGGTGGTTAGATGGGGTTCTCTTGTGATGTAAGATCTTATCAATCAATTTCATATTCTTCTTTGCCATCTACAAGATCTGGGGGAGGTCTTGTGAAATTAGGGCCATGTATGTCATTTTTATGATAGGGCAATAAGAACAAAGCATGGAAGACAGGATGAATCTTCCAGGTGGATGGAAGTTTTAGACAATAAGTGATGGGAGAAAGGACTTCAATGATGGGGAAGGGTTCTTCTCATTTTGGAGCAACCTTTGGGTTTACAACATTATGTTTCAGATTGCAGGCTCCCAACCAGACTTTGTCTCCTTTGACAAAGGGTTGGAATTTGGATGTGCTGTGCTGTGCCATGGTTTGGTGAGCAAGTTCATGGGTGGTGAGGGCTTCATCATGGAAGGCTGTGAGGGATTTAAGGTGGTGTTCGACTGTGGGGACCTTAGTTTTGGGGACAATAGAAGATAGGGCATGAGGTTCATAGCCCATCATGAGGTAAAATGGGAACTTTTCTGTTATGGAATGAGGACGGTGATTGTGTGTGAACTTGGCATGAGTAAGAAGTTTGTGCCATGAGGAGGGGTTATTGCCACAGAAGATCTGAATGTAGGTTTCAATCTCTTGGTTGATGCATTTGGTTTTCCCATCTGTTTGGGAATGGTAAGCAGTGGATAGGGCAAGGTCATAGTTTAAGAGTTTTCCAAGCTCTTTAGCAAAGGTAGAGGCAAATTGTAGGCCTCTGTCCAAGATGATTTTGTCATAAAGACCAAAGTGGCAATAGACTTTGTGAAGAAAAAGGGCAGTGATACCCTTGGTGGTGGCAGTTTTTACAGTGGGGCATAGAATTATCCCCTTAGTAAGCCCATGGTTGACCATGACCAATAGGAAATTGAAGCCAGTGGCAGTGGCAGGGAGATCAGTAATCAGATCACAAGAAATCTGCTGGAAAGGGTGGGTGCAAGTAGAGTGAATGGGGGTAAGTGGGAGTACAGTGGGGTGTGTATTGGTCTTGTTGGCTTGACAAGTGGTGCAACCTTCAACATACTAGATGTAGTGGGCCAGACTGGGCCACCAGAACTTGAAGGAGACCAATTGATGGGTCTTGAGATATCTGGGGTGATCAGCAGACTTGTGGTCATGGTATCAGAAGAGGACTTTCTGTTGAGGGTCTTTGATGGAGACATAGATGTGATTCTTATAAAAAAGGACACCATCATGGTGTTGCCAGTTGGAAAGACAGGCATGAAGGGACACAGGGACATCATTGGCAATGGATTGAAGGATTTTAAGGACAAGGGAATCCAACTCAGAAGTGTCCTTGATAAGCGAAGCAAGGGAAGAATTGATGAGCTGAATAAACATCAATGGTGGAAGGAGTGTAGTGGATTTGTTGTCAGGATCAGATGAGGGATAGAGATAGGGGTACCTGGACAAGGCATCAGGGGCAGCAAGGAGTTTTCCAGGGACATGACAGAGTTTCAGATTGTAATCTGCAAGGTTGAGGAACCACCTAGCTTGGTGGCAGTTCAAGTGTTCTGAGGTGTGAAAGTACATGAGATTCTTATGGTCAGTGAAGACCTGGATGGGAAAGGATGCGCCATGGAAGTATTGATGCCACCCTTGAAGAGAACAGAGGATAGCTAGGAGCTCATTATCATAGATATCATAGTTCCTTTCAGCTGGGAAGAATAAGGAGGAGAGGTAGGAGCAGGGGTGCCAATTACCATTGGCATCAGTCTAGAGAAGGACAGCTCCCAATGCATATTTGGAAGTGTCAGTGGCAATGGTGAATGGGCATGTGGGATCAGGTAGTTGAAGGACAGGCTTGGACAGGAAGAGGTCCTTCAATTGAGAAAAGGCCATGTTGCACTCTGGGGTCCAGTTTCAGGCAAGGTTCTTCTTGGTGAGGTCAAGAAGAGAACAAGTAATGGAGGAGTAGTCAGGGATGAACCGATGATAGAAGTTGGCAAAGCCCAAGAAAAATCTAACTTCTTTGGAAGAGGCAGGGATCAGCCAGGACATGATCCCATCAAGTTTGACAGGGTCCATGGTGATGTAAAACTCCTAGGAACTCCGAAGTCGAACTTCTAAGCTAATGAAAAGGGTGCAAGTGTAGTTCTTGACCAAGGGGATTGCAAAGAGAGAAAGAATGTGGGGAGGGTGAAAATAGATGGCTCACTGATGTCCTAAAAGAGCTGGAAAATAAGAGTCTGATTCCTTCCCATTTGGTAGGGCTAAGGAGTCAACTATGGAGTTGTCAGGAGTTGCAGGACTTAACTGGAGTTGAAGGGAAATGAAGGAAATTGACTTCAGAGACTTAGAACTGATGCTGGATGGTGTTTATTGACTTCTAGAACTAAGTTCTATGTACAAACATTTAAGTCTGGGCATTCCAGAGACTGTGAATCAAAAGGAAAGATGAAGGAACAATGTAGACACTAAATAAGGTAACATCCCAATGAGGAAACACAACTCCTACTCACAGATGGCTCATCTGGAGTGCAGGAACACAGGTCCAGTCCTCTGGAGGTCAGAGTTCCAACTCGAGAAGACAGCCTGTGACTGTTGAGTCTTGGAGGAGTGGCAGAGGATGTCAGAGGAACTCAGAGGAGGTATGATTACTCAGAGAAAGTAGGAATGTCACTGTAGGGAACTTGAGTCTCCTACAGCGATCTGACTGAGTTTGACAATGAGACTGAGGTATTCAACTTTGGTGGCTGTGAAGGTACATTTTTTCAGTTTCAGATGGAGATCCAACTCCTTCATGCATTCAAGAACTCTGCAAGTGCACTCAGTGTGGGTGGCTTCATCAGGAGAGGTGATCAGAAGGTCATCCATATAAATGACAAGCCAGCCTTCTGCAATCATATCAAGGAAGGAGTTGTTCATAAACTGTTGGAAGGTGGCAGGGGAGTTGGACAAACTGAAAAACATGACTGTGAGTTTGAAGAGCCCCTTATGAGTGATAAATGCAGCTTTCCACTGGTGACCATCCTTGATATGGACAGTGTTGTAACCCCAGTGAATGTTGAACGTTGTGAAGACCTTAGCATCTTTGAGCTTGTCAATGAGGTCAGAGACAAGTGGGAGGAGGTATGTGTCATGAACTGTGTGTTCATTGATGTAATGATAGTCTTGGCAAGGGCAGAGTTTTCCATCCTTCTTTTTGACAAAGAAAATGGGAGAAGCTTGGGGGAAATTTGACAGATGGATCTTTCCAGCTTTGAGGTTCTCCTCTAGGAAGTCCTCAGTGGCTTTGCATTCATTGGGGGATAAGGGGTAGATTTTCCCTATTTTATGGGTGAAGGTTTGGTCAAAGTTGATTTTATGATCATAGAGTTGCAAGGGAGGTATGTGGTCAGTGGCTTCCTTGGAGAAGACTTCCTTGAAGTCCTTGTATTCCCCTAGAAGAATAATGGGTGCCTTTTCAGGTGAGGTGGTGGTGGCGAGTTCAGTGGTGGTACTAACTCAAGTGATGATGTCAAAGTTGGGGATGTAATATCCTCCAGCTTTATGAAGGTGGTTGGTGGACATCCCATGTTGGTAATGGTAGTCCTGGACTCAGTATAGAAGACTGTATGATCCTATGGTGCAATCTCTTGTTTTTCCTGATTCCCAAGTCCTTCCCAAAGCCAATGAAGTCATGTCTGATGCATTCTCTTAAACCGCAAGTGCCATTCATCCTCTCCCCAGTGTCCGCCCATCCAGTATTCATAGGATCTGAGCCAGGTGAGTTCCAGACTTTCATTCTTTTCATATGTAGAGTCTTGGAGAGTGGGAGGAAGTCCACCAGGCCTGATCCCCTCATATTGTCAGGCATGTAACAAGTCTCATTCCTTTATCATCATACTTTCCTGAACATGTACCTAGTTTTACTGACATTCCCCAATATGTACAAAGTCTCAGGTATTCCCAGACTATAAATGTTGTATCTTGAACTCCAGTCTGCATTGAATTCTATTACTTTTGATCATCTTCTAAAGTCTCAAGGACTTGTTTCCTACTCTCAAGGGCTCATTTTCTGCCATTTCCCCACCATTCAAGTCAATTCCTGCAAGTATCGACCATCTCATAGTCAAACTTTAGCTCTACTGTCATGGGGAAGTCTGGACTCTCATTTTCCAGCTCTACAGTTGAGTGGACTTTACTTCTTTTCCTCTCAGACATTGTCCTAGACCCTTGAATTCCTCTTGGATCGAGTTTACTGCTTGCACCTGACACTAACCACTCAGGAGACCCACTCTGGGCTTCCTAGCAACTTTACAACTGGAGCCCACCACAAGGGATTCAAGAGAGTTCTCAAGGAGGAGCCTAAGGCCCAACCCCCAACAAGAAGAGCTTGAAATTTGACTTTCCCACTTTTGCAATCTTGACCTCTCTGAGGAATCAATTTTCACTCCCGTAACTAATGAACCAGGAACACTTGAACTGATCAGCTGACATATCAGTCATCACCTCTTCAGCCAATCAGAATCCTCCATATCCCTTGATTTGTCTTCCACCAGATCACACCAAGCACCCCATTGCACTGCCACAGCTCCCGACCCTCACAATACCAACACCATCCCTGTCCCCACAAACACAAGCCTGATTAGGAACATACCAGATGCCCTTTTTGATCTTGAAGATAACATAGATCCCACTACTGCCTCTGAAACCTTGCTCAACAGTTCCCAAGAGCATAGCTTAATCTCTACCCATTACAACTCCCTGCCATTTCCCAGAAAATTTTCTGCATTGACTCCAAATAGATCCTGACAACAGACAACATCTTATATTTCTCCCCCACTCTCACCACTAACACCTTTGCCATCTCTTGACTTACCACCATTAGAACCTGAATCCCACTCCACTCCACCACACCAAATCTCTCTTACTTGCTGGAATCCTCTACAGCAGAATCAAGTACTATTCCATCATCAAACCCAAGTCCTTCTATGACTCCTACCTGCAAATCTACTTCATCACCTTCAACTGTCTCAACTACCACTTCCTTCTCCTCCCTGTCCTTGTCCTCTCCCACATCTGTTCCCTCTCGTACCTCTGGGCTATATCCTTTGATCCCTAGCCTGTCCACATTTCTTCACAGCAATCCCCCACCACCTTTCACACCTACTTCAAATCTGCCAGTTAATTCCTGAACTCCAATGGCCAACCCCATTCAAATGCCCCTCCAGGAAACCCAAAACACTCCTAAATTTGACAGAGTTTCCATGCATCTTCATTGCTTACTCAAGGACATTGACATTCTAGGAAATGCCACTGGCCTTACTGCCATTGAGAAGATCAAGCATGCAATCCAATATTTGGATCTTGATGAAGCTGAAATTTGGGAGACCCTAGATGAAGCCAAAGATCAAGATTGGCAGAAGTTCATCGACACTGTCAAGGAATTATATCCTGGCTGTGAAGGTGATTCCCACTACTGCCACACTGAATTGCAGTACCTTGTACAGGAATTCAAATCCAAGTCAATGTGGAGCCAGGAAGACCTCAGTACATACAGGCAGAAGTTCAGCAAGATCACCACTCACCTTGTCACAAAATGCAAGTTGTTGGATGCTGACCAAGATGCTGTAAGGAGCTGTCACTCCTTAGGTTCATATCCAGTCATTCTACATCTATTTGACTTTCACTAGGTTGTCATCAAGTCATCAAGCATCCATGTCCATCTGGGTTCAATCCAGTTCTGGTCCACCCTAGTCATACATATCCAGTTCCTTGTATCCATTCCTTTTCAATCCAGTCCATCTACTGGATGGACTTCTACTATATCTATAGTATACCAGACACTATGTACTGGACACTCAGTATTGTGATCCAGTTACTGGATTCACGTCGGATGGTTCCTTCTTTTCCCTTCTTTATGTTTATTTAGAGTCTCGGGTGTGCCCAGACTATAAAAGTTGTGTTTCGCACACAGCACAGACATCTAATAAATCATCTATCGCTCACTCAGAGTGGGAGTCTTCTGTCCTCATCAATCCAGTTGTATCTGGATCTCTTTTCTCTTCTCTCTCTCTCTCGATCCTAGAAGAATCAAGTCCTGTGCTTGTCAGCCATGTCTGAAGCATTAGGATCTCTTCTAGATTAACTACCAAGGAGTCCTGTAAGCCCTGCAGTTGCATTCCCTTGATTCTCTACCTGCAATTTCCCTGGGATGAACCAATCATTCCTTCAC
>JBBPTO010001490.1:0-15426 GCA_038094155.1 Pulveroboletus cf. aberrans
GAAAGCCAAATATCATGTCATTTAATGGAGATTACATGCACCAGCACAAAAGTGAAAAAACCGTTGCAATGGTATTGCTGTTTTGTAATGGCCGTATCTCTGGCACCACCGGCCCAAATCACGTGATTCATGGATCGTTATGTAGCCAGGGGCCTGTACTATATTCAGTCTCACCAATGCTAAGCGTGATCCCCACAATTATAGCTAGTACACTACATATACTCTAAATGTATCAAACATTGCAACAGTTTTTGGAGTTACTGTAACTAATGTCCCAGTATAGGCTGAATCCTAAGCATACCTGTATGACATGTGGGCAGTTGGACATCTGCTTTTTCCCATGCCACGCCACCATGCCCACTTCTCCTCACCCTCCTGCCCTTGAGGATTTTTCACTGGTCTGCAACCCATGCAGACCCCCCTGGAACTATCTGGACATTGTATTACAATGTCTACATGTAATCTGCAGCAAGAACAGAGCTGATTGAAGCTTGAATGGCCACACTGTCCAGCCACTCTTCTTGTACACTGGAGTTGGGTGCCTTGCATGTTCTGTAGTTTCTTGTAAAGCCTGCATTCTGCCTTCCTAGCCATCCAGAGCTCTTTCTGGGAGCTGTATTGAGGATCTGCAACCACTCTCTTGCCATCTGCAGCCACTGGTATTTGAGACAGGATCATTTTACCCCCTTCTCTCTATGTTCTTGTTTTCAACATCTGCAGATCCTTGCAGAGCCTGTCCTACATTTCTGACTATCCAGGCTGCTTCTCTGGAGTCATCCTGAGAATCTACAACTATTCTCTCATGATCTGCAGCCTGGAGTTCTTAAGGTAAGATCATTTTCCTCCCTCTCTTCCTGTTTTTATTTCCAATATTTGCAGATCCTCACAGAGCTCACATTCTGCCTTTCTGGCCATCTGGTACTTTTTCAGAGATTCATTTCAAGGATCTGCAACTGTCTCACTATTATTTGTGACCAGAATTCTCTAGGTATGTGTTATGCTAGCGCTTAGTTATAGCCTAGCAACTTCAAATGACCTACAGCATGCAGTAATGTGGCATGATGATAATATAGAGGAAAGCAGAGTGATGATCATTCTACCCATCAAGGTTAGTGTACCACCTGATGCTGGTGGGCTAATTATCATAGAGATTCCTCAGATTATGGCCAATTAGGCAGTCTGAGGTCAAGGCTAAGAACTAGGCTGATATTGTATAGATCTAGCTTAAGAATCTAATTATAACTAAAGACATGGGGTGGAAGAAGAGAATAAATGAAATGAAGGTCATGAGGAAAGTACCTCATCATGTTGGAGATCAATCATGTGTAAGATAAGAGAAATCATAACCAACCTGATGTTACATGATATGAACTAATAAGCTGGTTACAAAGAGTGGTTAGCTCTTGAATCAAAAGAAAAGCAGAGTCCTCAAAGTACTGTTTGAGATAGTCTTCCAGCATAATAATGAAGGCCTCTCATCAAGAGAAGGGAAGTCTAGTAAAACAAAAGAGGACACACACATAAGAATGAATGATGAGATGGGCAAAGAGAAAAGGAACCCAAGAAAAGAATAGAGAGGGTCATATATCTATAACAGTATGGTCATTTCTTCTCCTCCTCTTCTTTATGCCCTTGTATTCAATGCTTGCAGATCTTTGCAGGGCCTGTGTCCTGCCTTTCTATCCATTCAGCGCACTTTCTGAGAGCTGTCTCAAAGATCTACAATCTAACCTCTCATGAGCTGCAGCCATCAGGTTCTTGAGATATACTTGTTTCCCTTTCTTTCTTCATCCAATACTCACAGATCCTTACAGATGCTGTCTTATGTTACTCTGATCTCCTTGATAAGTACTCTTGTGATCTACATCTGTCATCAGTGTGTTATAACTTTCCTTCTTTTCCAGGCTTTGAATGATGTAGTGCCATTTGGATGGCTTATCCTGTCTACCTGGTCATACTCCTGCCCTTCATGTCATTTGTTGTCACATCATGAGTGATTCATTTAGTGTTATCTATGCATGTGTTAGCCTTTGAGTTTATTAAATTTAGTGTTATCTTGATTTTAGAAATGGAGGGTCTGGGGGAAAACTCTCCAGCCTGTTAGTATTACTGTTGGTTAGCATTAGAGTTATCAAGTGAACTTTGAGCATTATCAATCTAATTAGGAGAGAAACAACATAGTCTGTTAGTGTACTAAACCATAGTTAGTCCTGTGTCCTTTGCCAATTTATCATCCCATGGTGCTCAAACTGTTTACTGTATTTCTATTTTGTCCATGTCTGTTCAACAGTCCATTATATCATTTACCTTGTCTGTCACACACAATTAGCAACTCTCTTTTTCATGCCACTTTATGCAGCCATGCTTAGATCTCTAAGCAAATCCATGCTAGGATATCTTTTAAATGCTCCTGATGATATTGTAATTCATAGTTTGCTAAATGATTGAGTTGGTTTCAAGTGCTGCTAGTGTAACTGACTGATATCCTCACACATCAGAAATTATCTTTTGAAATACATTTTAAGAGCATTTTAATATTGGAATTTCTAATGTGTCATAAACTAATACTATGACCAACTAATTACATATGTGACTGACTACTGAATGTGACTAACTACTAAATGTGACCAGCTGTAACTGACTAATAAATGTGACTGACTACAGAATATAACTAATTAAGACCCTTGACTACTAAATGTGATTGACTTCCAATTTCATATTTACTAAACTCTAATGTAGTTAGTTAATGTTAGTATTCTGTGGATCCTGAAGGTCTTTATGTAGTCTCATCATGATGCTCAGCAATACATATCAATGATATCCTATTTCAACACTATTTTTCAGCTCTCAAATGGCTGTTATATAAGTAAATCAACTTTTGGCCAATGCTTGACCTCCTTTGCTACTTACCACAATCATCCATGATGCTGTCAGTAGTTCTATCAAACTCACACCTGCCTTATATTTCATACAAAGCACATTCATGAATACATCTCTTCATACACTTTGCTCTGTGTGTGTTACTTGAACAGAGTGCTATGCTGCTCAACCCTCAGTGATCTTCTAATTATGTTGGTTATTACATTGCATTTACACTTTCTTTGTGTTTCATGCAAAGTGTGTCATTGAACTTCCATTCCCATTCCATCTTTCTGATTACATTGGTGATTACATCATCTTCACACCTGCTTTGTATTTCATGCAAACCATGTCATTGAATCTATCTCTTCACCATCACTTTACCTTGTATATGCTACTCAGATGGAGTGTTATGTTGGTTAACCCCAAGATATTTCCTTTTCTTTTCTCTTGAATTCATTCTCATTGTAATTATCTTATGATCCAAATACCAGTGCTGATTATCTGCCAAATGTATCGTTATCCATGGCATAAATATTCTATTACTGCTGAGCTACTCTTTCTTGATTATATCTTGATTCTAGAAACTCCTGTATCATCCCTGGCTGTCCAATTTCTATTAGAAAAGATGATCTCTCTAGGCATAAATTAAATCTCTATGCTCTCAGCCAAACCATTCAATACCAAGGTAGCATATATGCACCTTTCTTATGATGTATGCTTGAAAAGATGTAGGTCACATGGTTGAAATCAAATAAGATGACTCCTCTGAAAAGTTACAATATCCCTGTGGCAATTCCAGACATACTGCTCATTTTAGCTATCAGAAAATATATTTCCTCTATCATAAGATGAATCATCCAGCTGATTCTAATGCTGTTCTCAACCAACCTTTGGAGCATGAATCAACCAACTCAGCTGGGATGCTTGCTAAAATGAAATGTGATGTGATTCCAGCTGAAAGTAGCTTGTCTATGGACGTCATGGATCCTATGGAAATTAATAAGCCCATCATGGTTGATGCAACCACCTTTAAGCATGAGCATGTCATGATCATGAATGTCAAGACTTCTGTTGGCATGAATTGAATAAAGGATATTGCCATTCATGCACATACCCATTCTACTTCTCTAATCCCACTTTTAGCATCTAATTTTAACTCCTCTTGTGATCCTTCTATATTTTAAAAGCTTCTATAGTTTAGCCTTTCTGTTGATCCTAGGTTTAGGTTGATCATCTATCTTCAATGTGCTACTCTGATAGATTATCAACATGTATATAGCCATGTCACTCAGTTTCACAAGCTACCCTCTAATATCTGTTTATTCATGCCTTCAAAAGACCAAATCAATGAAATGTTATTGTATCTGAAGGCTGACAACATCAAATGTATGTTTCCTGAGCAAATTACCTTCATTTCTAGGCTCTTCATTGCAGATTTCATCAAGTGTACAATCCCTGGCTGTGCATTTCTCATTGTATTCTTGGACAAGCATCAGTTCAATGAGCATTGTCAGTATGAATATCTAGATACTCCCATTTTTCATCAAAGGAGCTTCTCTGTCAAGGCCCATGCTCTTGCCCTATTTCATGTAGCATAGCAGATGATAAAGGTCACTCACATTTAGAATTTCAGTCTCAACTCTCTCAGTAATGATATTGAAAGGCATGTTGCCTTCATTCAGCTCCATGTTCTGCCCAATGAGTTTCAGCTATCATCCAATGAGTATGCCAAGGGCATGATATTTGCCCAGATTGATTGAGATCAGCTTTTGACGGGTGTGAGGGTTTGCAATCCCTGAAGTACCATTCTGCTGTCTAGCACTGTGAATTCTTCCCACATTCATGTCATGAAGGCTGTGGAGAGCTATTACACATCAATCTCACCCCTCATTTCATCCTTGTCTATCCTCACAGTATATGCTGTTTTGTCCACTGGTGAACTTGATTTCCAGCCATTTAAGATAATTCAAGAGAAAAACACCCTCAAGAGATACTTGCATCTCATGGCCTTATTTCTTGTCTTCCTTCTCTGTCATCTTTCCAACCCAGTTTCAGGATTCCCTATTTCCCTTCATAAGAATTACACTTCACCTGCATACTTTACAAACACTACTCAATGCTGAGGCCAAGATTTCTAATCATCTTTCCTATCAAATTCATCTGTATATTATCTCTTTCTTGGTTATGAGGCCATCCTCAGTGATCATGGGTATCTGCTGATGCTTTTCTTACTTGCATATCATCTGAGGGATGATGCTAAAAATATGATAAGGATGTCAGCCATTCTGCCCAATATCTCTGCCATTTAGTGATGCATTAGGGTAACAGCTATTCTTGAGATACTGAACAAAGCTCTCCTATATGATGGCAACATGTATAGATCTGTTTTTCTTTCACATTTAAACATGTCTGATCTCAAGTATACCATGTCAGATTATATGAAATGCATGCCAAATCACTTATAACAGATGGTCAATCAAGCCTTTTCATATACTTGTGGCAGAAGCATGCATTTCTTAGCACATTGGCATATGCTAAGCCTAGGCTATCCCAATTTACCTGGAACTTCATGATGTGTGTGCTATCAGTAGATGGCTATCCTCTAAGTATCAACCACATTTGCAAGTCTGTTCATTCTGTCAAAACCAAAATAGAGACTCTTATTGAGAAGCTCACTCTGTATTGCAACTTTTCTAATGTCATGACATATATTGACTCTTGAACTAATCCAGCCAACCATGGCATGTGGTTTATCAACCATCCTCATGAGGATCTTCAAGCAATGTCAATTGTCTCACAAGATACAACGGGTTTGACTCTTTTTTCATGGCATTTTCTGCACTGGACAGTGTCTATTTCATTAGATGCCAGAAGTGTCTCATAGCTCACAAATATAAGTGCCCACTCATGAGTTCCTTCATCACCCTCATCCCACTTGAGGTGAAGGTGCAAGAGAAATCAAGTGTGACCACCTCAAGCATATCATTCATGACATGGGTAATGTCATATCCTGGAATCCAACTGAGTCAACTCCGACCTCCGGAACCCAACTCCACTTGTCCCTCCAGTGATTCCTCACCAATTATGCAACTCTGTAACTCCGGACCTCTCTTAGATTTACTTACGTATGTCTCTTGTTCCCTATTTAGTATAGTCTCGCCCCTCTGTCCCCTCCGACACTGTGTAGTACAGCTCCGGCCTGTTCCTGGCCCGGAGCATAGCTCCGGAATATGACCTCTCCGACTCCGTCTTACTTATCTACATAGCCCTCTGTTACTAATCTGCAGCCCTGCGACATATATATACTCCGAACCATGTATGTAGATACTCTAGCCTGAATATCACCTTAGACTCTCTCCTCTTACCTTCTCTGGTTTCCTCCGATGCGTCTCCGACCAAGAAGGCCATGACAGTGCTAGGGCATGACACACAAGTCCTGCACCAAGCCTTCACCCCTCCGGACCTCCAACCATCTCCAACCATTTCTCCCCTCTGACCCTCCGATCTCCAACCAGAGTTTGAGCGGAGGAGATCTGGTCTTAACAGGTAAATGACATGTATTTATCTTTAATGGCCCCCTTGGTATCATGACAACATACATGAAGACTCAACATATTCAGGGCCATGATTAGCTGATCATCTGAACCCCATCACACTCCATTTCGCATCTTGTTATCTTCACTCTGAGTGGCTTATATCTGATGGCTGCTAAAATCACCATCCTTTGTCATGAAAACTACTCAGGCCCACAATTATCTTAGCCATCTTTTTGTCTACCATGGCAAGGTCTTTAACAATCAAAAATTTATGACAATCTGCCAACATTACACTGAGAAATATCTTGGACTACCCATGAGACTCAGAGAATATTGTCAAGTAATGTGCTCCATGCTTTGCTATCTTGCTGGCATAGACTATGGTGTTTCAGATGAAGACAACCATAATCTGGCAGTCATTCACTGCCAGTTTGGTTATTCTGGCATGGTTGTCAACACTCACTATGGCATTCAAAGTATCAATGCTCTCACTGCTGTATCTCATACATAGTTAATGCAATGGATCTCTTCTCAGTGGCACAGCTGCTTGGGTTGCTTACATCCTCGTGCTACTGAGAAGATGAAACAGTCTATAGATTAGAACCGCATCATCTGACTTCTAAACACTTTCAAGGCATCACTTTCATCCTACATTCAAGAGGTTGCTCAAGAAAGCATTCAATATTTTACAGGACAGTCATCTTCCATTAAACAAGTATCTTGCAAGGCTTCAGTTCTAAGCTAACTTCACATATTGACAACATGTTCATTGGTTCCCCTTATATGGCTTTCTTTCCACCACCACCTCTGATTGTTTATTCACAGCTCACCCTAAGCATTCACTTCTTGTTTCCTAGTCAGGATCACATTTTCTTCACATCCCATCATCAGGTAGGGCTTGTCCAAAGCTCCTTGATGACTGATCACATCTTGGCTGTAATATCTACTGGAAGTGGAAAAAGTCAGGCTTTCTTCACTGCCCTTGTGCTCATTTCATCTAGCCTATTTATCATTGTCATACTGTTTGTTGCCTTGACAGAAGACATGGCTTGAAGACTAGTTGCATTCTCTGTGATGGGTAAAAGATGGTCCATGGCCATCAATTTATTTGAGACCCAGCTGGTAATTGTCCCTGTTCATGAAGCTGGCACTAAGTAATTTTACTGATGAGCTGAAGAGAACTCAACCCAGATTCAGCATGTATTTGTGAATGAAGCACATTACATCTTTATCTCTGATTCCTACCACCATTACTTTTAAACTCTTTCATCTCCTCACTCACCTGAAAAAGCCAATCACATTTTTAACTGCTATCATATCTGTGCATTTTATTCTAGCCCTTTGTCAATCAATGATGATTGACTATAACCTGCTTTGGATCATCCATGCTCCCTTGTCATGCCTGAACATTAAATATACTGTCTTTCAAGTCCATCCAGAACTTGTCATTCAGAAAACATTAGGTATCTTCCAGTTCCTTACTCCATTCTAGGATGAATGAGAAATCATCTAACCACCAGCTTTGCATTCACACATGAGATTGTCTCATTACTGGGCATTTCTGCTTATACCAGCTGCATCCTGCTGGATGATCAACAGAACATGAAAGAGAAATCATGTTGATTTTGAGCTTGGCATTCTGGCCAGATGAAATGGATCATGACAACCATATGTTTTGCTGAAGATGTCAATTTTCTGAGCATTTATTATGTCATTATTGTCGAGCTCAGAGATATGCTCTTGTTTCTCCAAGAGTCAGGGTGACTAGATATGATAGTGTCTTTTCTCATGCCTTTACAATATGAAGTCTCATCTTTGCCCCACCTCCCACTGATGATCTGAACCATTCTGGAACAAGATGCATGGGTGATTTCCTTCCAGTGAAATCCTGTTGTCATTTAGCTTTCAGACAGTTTAATCCACAAGTCCACTCCTGTAGCTCATCTGTTAAAAATGTGCTGTATGATCAATGTAAGAGTCTATCTCAGGTGGGGTTCACTGTTATCTCTGTGGAAACCCCAATTGAATACACCCCCAGTCTCCAGAGATGATCATTTCTCAGTTCCTTTGCCTTGACCTTCCACTGCTTGCCAAATTCAAGCACTCCCTTCTCATGTTTTCATCAATGCAGATGTCATTTCTTGTATGTATGACTATAGAAAAGAAAAGCTCGAACTGTTGAGAGCTCTCATTTGTCATGTAACTACAATAAATTATCCAGACTGCTGAGTACTTGGTGAATGTCATCTTGGCAACCACTCACATACATGCTCCTATCTTTTTCATTCACTTATTGCCAGTCTCTACTCTAAGCACAGTAAGGAAAATGTTTTCTATCTCATGTTATTTGTGCTGGATTTCTTTACAAGCATTCTGCAATTACCCTTCAATTCACAAGGGTGAGCAAATCATTTCTGAGAAATGTCCTTATTCTGAAATCCTCTGTTTAATACTCAATCTCATTTCTCTTATTTATTTCTAAGACAATACTTTGAGATCCTTTTTAGACACTGTATAAAATGCACTATCTCTACAACTGCCCATGTCTCCCTCTCATTCACTTGGTCATTTTTTAGAATGGATCACTGAACCTGCATATTCTTCAGATAGCATACCTAACTTTATTTTCTTTCTAATCACCTTTGCAGAATGTTTTGACAAGTAACTTTTCTATCGTAATTCCAAGGTAACTAACCAACAACTAGCATGACTGACTAATGACAATTGTGATGAACAGGGGGCTATTGTGACTGACCAATGACTAGTGTGACTGACCAACAACAATTGTAATGGACAAACAACTAGTGTAACTGATCAAAAACTACTGTGACAGACAAAAAAATGATGCAACCATCAATGACTGTGTGACTGATCAACAACTGATATAATAGACAAATAAATGGTGACCACCAATGACTAGCATGACTGACCAACAACTAGTATAACAGACCAATTACATGAATTAAGAGCTTGTTATCAAATCACCTTTTGTGTACTTAATTTATATTGGGTTGTCATGAATGGGAGCTTTCATAACAAAGTCATACTTTTTACTAACATAGAGACACAATGGTTTCTATCCTTCAATGAACTTCCTATTTCATATCAACATTTCACATTAATGTTGAATTCTAACCTAAGCTCCTTGCAACATTCATTCATTCATTCCCTAACTTCCACTCATGTATCTCATAAAGCTCATTACAACTTACCTCAGTTGTTACGTGTGTCTCTTTATAGTAGACAAGCAATTGCCATGGCAAGTCTGAAATTTTACATAAAGGACAGTTGAAATAATCTTGCCCTTCACATAGCCTCAATTACCTCCCTATGAACCTATTTTAGCCCTTCTATCTTCAAAACAAGAGAAGACTAACCAAATATATAAATGCTGAGGCTTTTGTCTTAATCATGGTTTGCTTTAATATGTCTCTCCAGCCAGTGGTCACTATCCACTATGCAGTTGAAGTAGTAAGAGCAGGTTCTTTGACTCAACATGGCTGAATAAGACAAAGAAGTTTATTTTGGTGGCCAATGCAGCTCATCATGCCTTACATCTCTATTTTTTCTTTAGCTTTCAAAATGATACTTTGTCACTGGATTAATATATACAAATAGTTATTGAGCCCATCCAATAAAAAACATTCTTTTTCATTGCCTCACCTGTGTCATACACTGGTGACACATATAGTCTGTGCAAGCTACCAACTTGATTGTCAATGGATCACTGCTTCAAGACCTAGTGCATATAATTGCTTTTAAGCCAAATTTTAGATTAGAAGTAGCAGATGGACTACACCATCCAGATCACTACCTTGTCTTAAATTTGACATTTCAGCTATGCTTTGGAAGGACTTGATTTTTGAACTGTGCAGTGTCTTCATCAGAGCATTGATATCATTTCAGATGGAAGAGGAATTGACTCAATTGGATAACCTCCATATGCAATGGGACAATGGTTGTATCTGGTAGATAGATCTTTCTCAGATCCTCTCATTGTTCTTGAGATGTGTTTTCAATCTTCTGCTCTAATGCCCTGACAAGCATGTATTTTGTCTGCTTGAGTCCTTTCAGATAGAGGCACCGACAGGTCTTAATCATACTTATTAATCTATTCCCTCTTACCAGATGTCTAGATTCTACTCACCCTTTTGTGGTCAATGACCATGCATAAGTCACAAGAACAAGCCCTAGAGAAGTCTGTCATTAATTTCAATGGCATTTTTTCCCCAGAGAAGTGATTCTTGTCCTATTTTGGTTAATATGCTGATTTATTTCCCAAATGTCAGGCATTATCCAGGGTCTAAGCTTTACATGAACTATGAATTGTTAATTTCTATCATTCCAGGTTATATCATTTTCCCAGAGAACTCAATTTCATGCTCACTTTAGCTCATTGTAGATGAACGTAGATTAAATCATGCTTGAGTGACATTACAGTGCCTTCAGTGAACTTCAATAGTTCATTGATTCTATCATGCTAAAGAATATCAGTCTAGATCTGAATGTCCTTAATCTAATCTGCAGTAAATTTATCAGTGTCCCTGCCCTTCCTCTCATATTATACATCCCACAATGTAGTCTATAATGATATGTCCATTTTGTCTTAAGCTAACTGATGATTCTAAACATTACACTAATACTCATGCTAAAAGTGTTGGACTCAATCTCTATATGCTAGGTATGCATAATCTACTCTTTGTAGGACATCTCCACTAAGTCACTTACACAGATAGAGTTTATCACCTGTGTAAAAATTCACAAGACTACCAGTTTCCTTCTGTTCAATTTCTGAGCTACCATTTATACTGCTTAACCATGTCAGGTCTCACTTTTTATTTCATGTACATTGTGCATTCATCATATGTCAACTTGGCTTACTCTCTCTACAGCCTGTATCTGAGGATAGCTCTGAAGTATCTGTTATGGGTGTGTGACCCTCTCTATTCTTTTCTTGAATTCCTTTTCTGTTTGCCCATCTCATGTTTCTCATCATGACACACTCTGTATTATTAATCATCTCACTTCATCACTTGGTCTGTATGAAGGGAGGTTTACTATAAATATCAGACAATAGCTTATGATGTAGCCAAGCTAGATCTATGCAATACCAGCTTAGTTCTTAGCCTTGCCTTCAGACTGCCTCACTGGTCATAATCCAAAAGAGTTATTCAAAGCCTAGCCCACCAGCATCAGGTGGTAAGGGTATTAATAAAGTAAGCTCACCAGTGATGGATGGAATACTGATCAACAGGGAGCATCTCTCATCATTCTGCTTTTCTCTATATCATTATTGTGCTATGATAGTGCATGCTTTAGTTCTTTCTGTGAACATAAAGCAACAGTGGCTCAAAAAAGTGTCCCAATATTGCTACATTTTGAAAGGATTGGTGAATTGCCAGTGATAGAGATCGAACAAGGCCAAACACCTGCAGAAGCAAAGATAGTACTTGCTCTGGGCTTCCTAACCTCATTTGGATCATGAGATTGGGTTGTCATGCCATTGAGCTATATCCATTTTAAAATGACATGTCATTGGGACACTTATTTGAATATTATGCTGTAATTTATTATTTAGTAAATGACATAAGAATATGACAGCTTCTAAGGATGCTATGCCTTGACTCTGATTGGTGATATAAATGACATAATTCTGAGATATATAAATAATACACAACCCACTCAGATAACCAATATCATTATGAAGCTTATGTCATATCCATGACAACTCCGGTCCTCCGAGCACCAACTCCGCTCATATCTCCAGTGTGTTCACACCCATTATGCATCTCTGTTCCTCTGGACCTCCATACATATATCACGTTATGTCTTTGTTTCTTATTTAGTTAGATCTCATGCTCTGTAACTTTCCCCATCGCTGTGCAGCACAGCTCCGGCGAACTGCACAACCGGTGTGCAGCTCTGGTTCTTAGTTTCCCGACCTCCATTTCATTACTCATCCATTACAACTTCCTTACAAATCTGATGCTCCTCCATAGTATATATTCTGTACCATCTCCACTGTACATATCCAGTTGTAATATCGAATTGAGTACTCGACATCCTCTCTCTCGATCAGCTTGACACTTGGCTCTCCGCCGAACTCTGACGGATACTCTCCACTCTCCTCCGAGTCTAGATGACTCAACTCCACACCTCCGACCCTCCACAAATACAGGACCACAACACCAAGACTTGGATAGTGGTGCACCACATAAGGTGAAGCCAAGGTCCTACCAATATCTCTGGAGTTCTGGAGATACACCAGAGTTCATCTGCATGGCCCTAACAGCTTATTCCTACCTCTATTAAAGCCAATTTCCTCTCTCTGTCTGAATCTGATCTCCCTATTTATCAAATCTCCACTCAAACTGGTCTGGGAAAATCTATTATGGCTAGAGTCATCAAAGAATACCTTTTAGAGAAGGAAAACATGGAGTTAGAATGTCCTTCTAAGCTTTTCCTTACTAATAAAAGGAGGATTGCCTCTAGTATTACCATTGAAAAGGTTGAATATGCTGTTCAAGCCACCCATCTGATCAATTCTGCCCTCTTCTCTCCTATCTCATCTCAAACTATTCAAAATATTCACAAGTCTGCTTCTTTGAAGGTTGTGATCAAGAAAAAAATCCCTTTCTTATCTGTCAAATGTTACGGCCAACCTGGGGAAGGGCAGGCGTAGAACCATTGGGACTGTGGTCTTAACCATGGACAGAGTGGCAATGGAGCTTGACAATTGCAAGGCATCTACAAGGAGCCTACCTACTAGCAAGGTTCAGCGACAAAGGTTGCTACCGAGCTAACGGCGGCCAAGAGACTTCTGAGTTAACGGTGGACAAGGGAGTCTGCCTACGATTGAGGACAGATGACAAGGACTACCGAGTTAACGGTGGTAACTCCCGCGTAAGCAGTTGTGACAGGGAGACCTTGGGAAGAGGTCGACGAGGGGGACTTCCCGATCAAGGGTTGTCGACAAGAGTAAGAAGGTATTAAAGGCTACCCTTGGGCCTGTATCGAGGAGTGGGAACAACGATGTATTCCAGCAGTAATGAGAGGACAAGGTATAGAATGGTAAGACTAGACTGAGGAGCATAGGTGCGATGAGGCAGGTTTATATATATGTAAAGGACTTTAGGGCAAGCATAGAACGTGAAGGAATACTATGGAAGGAATCACTGACTGAGCAAGTGAAGTACGATCGGGATGGATGATGAGTCAAGGTATCGTAGTCAGCGATGAAAAGAAAAGCCAAGTTGGGACTTATACCCATGCGTATGTAAGCATTAAGTCAAAGGAAAAAGTGTAGTCCAGGATAAATCGTAACATCAAACATAGAAAATAGAGGCCAGCCTTTTCTCTCAAGTATCAAACTGGACTGTACAGGACTGGACTAGAGTCATTTGGTCAGATGAAACCAAGCTTAACAGGATTGAGTCAGATGGAAGAAAGTATGAAAATGGTAGGTAAACCTTTACAGGATAAGAGGTTCAGAGTACAGTGAAGTTTGGAGGTGATTCCTTAATGATTTGAGGATGTATGGGCTGGAATGGTGTTGGAATCTTGGCAGAGGTGGAGGAAAAGATGAATGCTGAGCAGTATATCTCCATTCTGGAGGATAATCTGCTTTCTAGCATGGAAAACTCTGGTATTTCTAAGAAGGACATTATCTTTCAACAGGATAATGACCTCAAGCACTTCTTTCAAAAGAGGTCAAGGAATGGCTGAAATCTCATGGAATTAAGCTTCTGGATTGGCCACTATAATCTCCAGACCTTAGCCCTATTAAATATGTCTGGCAATTTTTGAAACAAAAGCTTAACAGCTATCCAAGACCAGCTAGGGAAGTATGGGAACTTTGAAGGAGGATTGTAGTGGAGTGAGGCAAGATTAAGGCTGATAAGTGTCAAAGATTGATAGAAAGCATGCCTAGAAGGCTAGAGGCAGTGATTAAGGCCAAGGGAGGACACACTAAATACCAAAAGTATAGAATTGAGATAATGCTCAAATAAGTGCCCCAATGACATGTCATCTTAAAATGGGCATAGCTCAATGGCATGACAACCACATCACATAATTCAAGTGGGGTTAGAAAACCCAGAGTATGTACCACCTTTGCTCCTGTAGGTATTTGGCCTTGTTTTATCTTCATCATGGGCAATTTACCAATCCCTTCAGAATGTACCAACATTGGGACACTTTTATAAGCCACTGTATAACTAAGCCTCAGTATAATAGTATCTTCCAACATGGAAGACTTGTATATTGAATCAAGTTCTAGAAAGTACAAGCTAAATACACTGGATGTTACATCCATAGCTCAAACATCTTTGTCCTCTTGTGGCATAGCCTGATCCTTGGATCACAAAAGGCAGCATAATGTAATAGACATAAAAATTTTCACCACTCAGAATCCTTTCATACTTTTCTCTTATCATAGTCTACAAATATCATCATTTTCTTTGATGTCTAACCACCATTGACATGCTATTGACAATGGATCTGTGGACATCCACTCTGGTTGAAAGATTCTACAGAATCACAGTATTCCATCATTTGCACTTTTCTCAACTGCCTGTTAGGGCCGTGCAGACGAACTCCGGTGTATCTCCGGAACTCCGGAGATATCAGTAGGACCTTGGCTTCACCTTATGTGGTGCGCCACTATCCAAGTCTCGGTGTGCAGTCCTGTATTTGCGGAGGGTCAGAGGTGCGGAGTTGAGTCGTCTAGACTCGGAGGAGAATTGGGATATCTGTTGGAGTTCAGCGGGAGCCGAGCGTCAAGCTGATCGAGGAGAGAGAACATCGAGTACTCAATTCGATATTATGACTGGAGATATGTACAGCGGAGATGGTACAGTATATATACTACGGAGTGCATCGGATTTGTAACGAAGTCTTAAAGGATGAGTAATAGAACGGAGGTCGGGGATCTATGAACCGGAGCTGCGCACCGGTTGTGCAGTTCACCGGAGCTGTGCTGCACAGTGACGGAGAAAGGTACGGAGCATGAGAACTAACTAAATAGTGA
>JBBPTO010001491.1:0-15422 GCA_038094155.1 Pulveroboletus cf. aberrans
CCATTAGGGTTCTAGTGTCAATAAAAGTGTTAGATATTGGAATAGAGTCTAGAAAATCCAGAAAAATGCTAGTAAATTTGTGTGAAGCATGGAGATGGTGTAGATCATGAATTGATCGATTGTAACAGTATTGTCACCCACTTTATCACGCCATCACTTACCTTGCTTGCTTGCCCTCACTATGCCCTCTCCCAATGATTGTCATGGTGGTCTATGCATGGTACATCACACTACTCCTCAGGTTCTATTTCGGTTCTATTGTGTGCCATTCCCCCCCCCCTTTCCCCTGACATTCCATCATATATTATAGGTATCATCCTCATTCTTTGCATGCGCCAGTATCTATCATGTTTTGTCTATTCTAACATCTGACATGCTGCTTTGGCACCTACAGGACAGGCCACAAGTGCTGCATGCACTGGTGAACCTGACATGCCTTCATGGCGTCCATCTCAACCTTTGCCCTTCCACCTTCGTGCTCTCATCCAACTTCCAACCTTCATGCTCATCCTTGCCTTCTCTATGTCACACTGTTGTTTTCTGCCCACCTTGCTGGCATGCCACCCATGTCACAGTATTATAATGACGATGTTGATGACATGATAGTCACCACAGTGTGATCATCATATTATTGTCATTGTTATCGTAATCTGAGTCTTGTTGTGCCATCCATCACATTATAGCTGGGTATTACTACCATGGGTTACAAGTGATTAGGGTACTGCAGACAACACAGCTACTGGTGAGGATGACACAACGAGATAGCTACCTGGAGCAAGAGGCATCGAGGAGATGTGCCGATTGGTGTAGCAGGTGGCTGAGGGGGATCAGTTAGTTAAATTATATGGTGAGACAGATGACAAATGGTGAACCAATAGGTGAAGGGGCTGACGGAGTGTATTGGCAGGTTGGCGAAAGGTACATAGATGGGATGGGTCAGCTGGTGATATGGAAGACAAAGAGAGGATCACAGCAACAATGTACCATGTCACCAACATGTAAAAAGGTATAACACTGAAATTATAAGAGATTCTGGACAGCTTTGTGACAAGCACTGATTTGGTCATCATCAGTGGCAACCAGTTGATGAATACTGAATTGATCTTCAATATAACTTTCTGCAGTCCAGATGAACAATCTCCATATGTTTTCCATCTCTTGAGTGAGATATTTACTAAGGTGAACCTTTTTTGCTGGCCAGCCTATCATACCATGAAGACAGTAATTTTACAGTAAAGTCAACAAGTACTTATGACCTTACAGAATTCATGAATGGGCTGCCCTAGAAGCTGCCTTAATCATTTTCATGTGATCCACCATGGATGGACTTGCACATTTGGTAAGCATCCACTGGTGAATTTCTTGCTGAGTGAGTCTCTTTATTGCAGGCCTGTTAATTATACAATGTGCAGGTTGAGCTGTGGGTTGTGGGGCATTAGGAGGCAAGTGGAACTTTGAGCTTCAAAGATCTCAGAAACAGCCTGTGAATGTGATGGCATGTATGGCCCAGGATGCAGCTATGGTGATGGTGATAGTGGAGTGGGTGATAGTGGGATCTGCTCACATCATTGTGAAGTTTGGGGACATGACATGTGGTGAGCCTGTAGGTTTTCTGTGAGGCAGTTTCAATGGCCAGATCTGACATGTGTACCTGTATTACATGGTGTGGATGCATACCTCCTGCAGTGTGCTCAACATGGTAGCCTGAATGTACAGCTACAATGTGTTGAGATGTGAAATCACTGAGGTGACCTTTCTCAGATTGATACTCTGCTGATATTGCTGCATTGCTAAGGAGGGGCATGCACAGGGTGGAATAGCTGTTGTTGCCCCCCAAGCTTGTATATGTATTAATCTTCAAAAACCCATCAAGACCCTAACCAATGGGATTTAGTGTCATTTGTGGATGTGGGTAGAGTTTCAATGGAGCCGGATTGAAATAGTGATGGTTTAGCAACCATCACATTGTAAAACTCCTAGGGACTTCAAAGTGAAACTCCTAAGCTAATGAACAGGATGTGAGTGTAGTTCTTGACCCAGGGGATTGCAAAGAGAGAAATAAAAGGGTGAGGGTGAATAGGAATGGCTCACTGATGTCCCGAGAGAGGTAGAAAATAAGAGTCTGATTCGTCCCCATTCAGTAGTGCTAAGGAATCAACTATGGAGTTGTTGGAAGTTGTCAGGAGTTGCAGGATTTGACAGGACTTGAAGGAAAATGAACTCGGAGACTTAGAACTGATGGTATATGGTGGTAATTCACTTCTAGAACCAAGTTCTATGTACAAACTTTTATGTCTGGGTATTCCCAAGACTGTGAATCAAAAGAAAAGATGGAGGAACAAAGGTCAAGTCCTCTGGATGTCAGAGTTCCAACTTGAAAAGACAAACTGTAACTATTGAGTCTCGGAGGAGCAGTGGAGGACTTCAGAGGAGGTATGAATACTTGGAGGAAGTGGGAATGTCACTGTATGGAGCTTCAGGCTCCTAAAACATCTGGGTCCCATTCTGGTCAGTTGGTGGAGGACAGGCCCAATTGGTCGCTGTGGGATGCTGTTAAGACTAGATCTTTGCTGCTCAAAATCTGGTCAGAGATTGAAGGTTGAAGGGAAAACAATGGCCAGAGATGGCCAGAGATCCAGAGGGTCATGTTCAGAGGGGTAAAGGCTTGACACATGACTTGTGTGTCATGTCCCTGCACTGTCATGGCCTTCTTGATCAGAAATGCATTGAAGGAACCCGGAGAGAGTTTGGAAGAGTGGTCTAAAATGATATTCAGGCTAAGGTATCTAATATATAGAAGGCCGGAGGCTATGTAGATAAATAAATCAGAGGTCAGAGAAGTCATAACTGGAGCAGTGCACCAGCTGTACAGTTTGCCAGAGCTGTCCTGCATAGGATCAAAGGGAACTGAGGAGTGGGACTAATCTATATACAGAACAAGGGAAGTACATAAGGGGATCTGGGATAAGTCCGGAGTTTCAGAGATCAGGAGTTGATGAAAAGTCATGGGAGGTATTAACAGAGTTGATCTGAAGGTCAGAGTTGACTTGGTTGCATGGGATATGACGGATTCAGCTGGATGGTTCCTGTATGTCATGGGTGCTTGGTCAGTGTACAGTGATGTGAATGAGTCTGGTTTCCATGCTGACCAATGGGCAAATGATGGGCTGACCTGGCCACCATGTAATGAGGATGGATCATTGCTGTATGTCATAGGTGCTTCATTGCAATATAATGTGAATTGGTTATCATATGATATGGATGGATCACTGTCATATGCCATAGATGCTTCATTAGCATGCAAGGTGAATGGATAGTTGGTATACAATGCCAGAGGCTGGTCAAATGGAATAAATTCATGATCATTATAAGGTGTGGTGAGCTGATGGGGCAGGTCATAGATGCTGAACTCATGCTCTGGGGGCTGATTGTTGTATAGTGGTGATGCATTGCTATTTGCCATCACCAACAGTTAGAATTTGTCTGATCTCAATAAATCATCACTGTATGTTGTAAGAGACTGCATGATATGCTGTTTTCCTTGTTGTGCACTTGCCAAGGGCATCAGATTTGCTGTGGGGGTTCATTGTGGAAATGAAAGTCTTGAGGCTGTTTACCTTTGTGTGATGGCCCATCAACAATAGTACCACAGGCAGGCCTTCTACCTCTACAGTTCATGACATCCAGACATTGTATGTGGTGGGTAGAAGAAAATGATGTTCACTCAAGGAAAAGGCTACAAAAGATTGGTGTACATGTGTTACAAATAGATACCTAAACTAAGCTACTTTTAGTCAGCAAAGGATCTGTACATGTAAAATGGTGACTTACCAGAGGTCACCTGCTATGTCATTTTTCTTCCTTCTGCCACATGACCTACAACACTTTCATCAGAATCATCAAGTCAACAGATATGGTATCATCATCATGGCACATGACATCCATCATGTGAGACAATTGCAAATCAGCAACTGTGAGGGCAATGAGTTTGTCAGCATACATAAATGGCATGATAGAACCCAATCAGGTCATCTGAAACCCCTCGAGTTCTCATGCCAGATTGAATTGCATCCATCTCTTCCTCATTCACCTTCAGATCTTCATGCACTTACTTCTGTAGTTCTCAGAAAAATTTGTTCTGTTTCTCAAGTTCATTGATGTTTGACTGGGTCAGAGAGATGCAGTACAGGGTGGTCCTCTTTGACACTATCTTGGCAGAGTAGGCAGCATGAAGGACTCCATCAGAGAAGTGGGACAGCCCTCTCATGAATGTGAATCAACCCTTTTCATTGTCGTTACTCTCCTGCTATCAGAGAAAAATAGGACATAAAACTCTTACTTCCACAACATCTTCAAAGCTCAGATCAGTGAATGAGAACTTCCCTACCACCTTGTGAGCAAACCAGAGGTCGAGTGGGGGAGGGTTCATCCAAGTTCAATATGGTTTATACCACCAATGCATTTGCTCTTGCACATCAATGGTATGTTTGTGCCAGGAAATAGCCTCTTCATCTGCTTTGTTCATGAGAGGATGTAAGGAAGATGTGTTGGGCATGGAACCCAACTCCATAGCTGATAAGCTTCTGATCAACTGGTCTGTGATGGTCAGTCACCTGAAAGGATCCTAATAGCAAGACTGGAGTTGTACCAGATTTATACTTCAACAACAACAGTTGATCACAACATGATGGCAACAAAGTGGGATGTGATTACAAACATGTTGTGGTAGCAGTACTTGTCTTGTAACAGTTGAATGCAAATATATCGATTCATTGAACAGAATGGACTGTACAAGAATGGAATAATATCAACTTATTTTTTTTTTCAAGTTTCCTTTGCCTCTTCTTTAACTAGCCATGCTGCACCCAATCTGAACCTTTTGATACAAGTACCATATATTTATCTACACATTTGTTACTATCTGAAATATTGATTATAGAACTGAGTTCATCACTGGTCAGAAAGTCCTCACAGGAGAGAAGAATTACTTTGGCAGTATCTTTTTTTTCAGCAATGGAGTCTCTTGCTGGCTCTTGCTTTGGCATGGACTTCACTGTTTTCAATGGTGTACTTGCTTTAACAGCACATGTGATTCTCTGATAGATAGTGTAATATGTTAATGAAGATTAGTCATATATTCATCCTTCCATGTTACCCACCATTTCGGAAATTCAGAGAATGTGTCTGATGCTGCACTCATTGCCAGTGTTGATGGTTTAGCCAATATCATCAATAAGTTGTCATCATTGTCAGCCTTGTATTTGTTTGTGGGTCTCATATGTGCAGAGATGCTGGAAAATGGTTTGACTGTGCTCACATTGGAGCCAGCATATGATGATGAAACAGACAAGGGCTAAAAGGGTGTAAATGTCATCAGATAGCCTTCAAATTGGGCATTGGATAATAATGGTATAGCAGATACAAACCATTGTGAAATATTGGGGGGGATGGAAGTGCAAATGATTGTGCCAAGTTGGTTTCAGAAGGGGAAAATAATTGCCCAAGCAGTTGCAAAAGAGGGGCTATACAAGGGAAAAATTGTAGGGAGCTCATTTCAGGGAAGAGAGTAATTGCATAGGGCTGATTTCAGGAGGTGTGAACAAGTGTGAAAGGTTAATTCCAGCAGAGAAATATAATTGTAAAAGAGGAATTTCATGAGAAAGAAATTGCAGGGAGCTGGCTCCAGACAGAAAAACATCTTCATACAACAGGTTTCAGAGGGAGTAAATGGTCCTGAGGGGACAAACAGTTGTGAAAAGTTTCAGGAGTTACAAGCAAATAAAAGAGGGCCATTCCAGAAGGAAAGATTGATCATCACACAGTGCTCAAGAATGACAAGGCCAGATTCTTCATCACATATCCACAACCAGCATGTTTGTGATATCTTTTTCCTTTTCTCTTACCAAAAGTTGGATTCTTTCATAGTGTATCCAGCCTTTATCTCTGAACTGTGCTGCATCTGTTGTATTCTAGAAACAAGTTTGCTTGATCAGTGCTCAGAAAGCAGAACAGGATAGTCAGATAAGATATATCTTCACTACATAGGTTGGAACCTCTCTCCAATGAATATGTTTTTATGGATGAGGTTATCAACTTGTTTTGATGCACTAAGAAATAAGTGGCTAAGCTGGGGTTTGAATCTAGGACCTCCTGAATATATGTCAGTAGCTCTACCATTGAGCTACAAGGCCATTGTAAATATGCTCTGACTGGTGTATTTGTAGGGTTTGCCCTATTGCACTCAGTGCCATCTTACAACACATCTTCAGGGTTTCAGGGTGAATAAGTGCCTAGGGCAATATCTGACATATGTGAGCTTTAATGTGTTTGCAATTTTATAAACAACTTCAAACATGTGTTTCACCTAAATTCTATTCAGAGATACTAACTGAAAGAAAACAAAACCTGTCACTTATCCTCTTTCATTTTTCCTTGCAGCTCTCAGTAGCCTTCACTTTGCCAGTTGTAAAAGGATAGAAATCTGCAGCTAGATCAGCCCAGAATAATGGTTTGAAATTATATCCTTTTCTCATCATTGCCTTGCTTTCTAGGGCGAAATTCAAGAGGGCATCCTCATCCTCAACAGTCCAGTGCATGGATTGACCTTTTTGCTTTGACTGGCTACCACCATTACCAGAGTGTCTTGTATTCTCTTGTTGATTATTCTGCCCTTTCCTGAGTGTGCACTGGAGGGGGACAGTTGACTGGATCATTTGGGCACCATGCCATACATAGTGAGAGTAAGCAGCCAACATATAGCCACCTGGAGCTATCTTGACTCACGGTGGAGAACCATTGACACTCCGCTTCTCGGCATCTCGGCACGGCTGCACAAGAAAACCCGATCTCAACAAAAACCTGCATACCGTCCGAGGCCTAAGTTAAGAAAGGGATAGGAGGGACATGTCAACGACTAAAATAGCGTCATTTGTCATGATGATGATGGTTGCGAAGCGGGACTTCCCTGATTGTCAAACATTTTCGGTACCCATAGGAACATCTTGGTCTTACGTGTCTTTGGTAATGCGTACGATTTTTTCGCTCCTGACCGCATGCATTATGAGCATATTAAATTTGCTCCGCTCTTGGGATTGCGCCCATGTTTTGAATGTGTACTTTCGATTGTTATACTACTACCCGTAAACATGGTGGTGTCTACCGACAAAAGGATCGTCCTGCTGATATTGGAATTATTAGCACTTTGAAATGGATTCCGTTTGTCAAGCGAGCCAACGTTTACTTTTATTGGGCCTAAACTTCATGATTAGACACTGGACCATGCCTGAGTTGGTCATGTCATCTGCATGGCTCACTTGACTCGGAACTTGAAGCGCTGGTCACAGCAATCAACTAGAGAATTTCTACTGAGTTCCAGTTTCTTCCGGTCTCCATTCGCCACTGATGGCAACAATCTCATGACACCCGTCCAACAGTGGACACCGTTACGATTCCGGTATTTCTTGGCGCTCGGTTCGGCACCTTAGGCGTGCATAGTACAGCCGTTTCTGTTATAGAATAATCTGGCGGCAGGAATAACTCACATTGAGTTAAGTTATAAGGAGCAAGAAATGCTACTTACTGGCAGGTTTCCATTTCTCCTCAAATCCAACCTACATCGGATGTACCTCTGTTGCCTTGTTCATCTTCTCATCGCTGCCTCTGTTGCAGTTCTTGCGGTCGACTATCCTAACTTGCATCATCCGCGACCGCAACCGCTGCCACCGCCACCGGCAGGATATAATCCCAACAATCCGCAGCAAGTTTGGTACTGGTGCCGGAGGCCCTTAACTCTGATGTGTTGTCCATACGATGGCCTGGTTCACCCAACGAGACCATTATACTACCCAGGCTTACACATGGGTTGGCCGAGGTCACTTCTGGTAAGATTTGCCGGCCCTCCATACCTTGGTGTATTTCAGTCAGTGACATTACATGAAGGCCTTCCAGAACTGCATTGCACGCACTCCTTGGCACAGATCTCCAATTCCAATGTGCCTTCAAAACGAATTTCTCGGTTGTTGCCTTACAGTGAGTGACAATTGTGTGGGTGAAAATGAATGATGTTGATTCCAACGCCGATTATGAGAAGTACCACAACGAACTATTCTGCCGACTTTCTGGGGAACATAAGGTCTACTTACCGCAAAATGGATAAGACACTGGTATCTGTGATCACCTGATGCACTGGGTGTGCATGGAAAAGAGTTACTAATTCAGGGTGTGACAAATACAAGTATATAGATTAAGGAGGAGTGTGGTGTATCCACAAATGGAATCGAAGCACTACTGGCACTAGAATGACCTGAGTATTCTCACATTGGACCAGGAGGTCTAGCAGCTTAATCATCTTCAAACCAGCAGCATGGTGTTAAGTTGCCCTCCAGCATCCACCATTGATTGGAAGCAGTGAAATGCAGGGAATCTAAAGAACTCCATGTGTATACTGCTGGTGCCAGTGCAGCAGGTGATCACAGATACCAGTGTCTATATATCTTTCTTGGCAAGGTGGCAGAATAGTTGGTCATCAAACTGCTCATTAGGAGTGTTAGAATCAACATCACTCTTTTGTACCTCCAGACTTATCACTCATGATAGTGCAACAATTGAGAAGTTTGTTTAGCAAGCACATTAGCCTTGTCCAAATATTCCAAGGAGTACATGCAACATTTGAAAGCCTTCATGAACTGAATAAAGGTATGCAAAGATCCATCTGTATTATCCTCTGAGGTAGTGGACAGTCCTACCAGTCAAGAGACTGAAAGGAAGAGGAAATGTTATGGACCTTGGTGAAAGAACTCCCCAAGGGTAATTGAGGTATTGCAAGATAGGGAGTCTCAGAGTAAGGCAGAGAAGAAGGGAACTCAAATTGACTGTCTGAGTTGCTAGAGTGACTAACTGGAGAGTGACCATAAGGGGGTTCCCCTTATATACAATATAGAACTGTTTGTCTCTGTGTATGTCTCTATCACATAAGGATAGGCATGAGTCATGAAACATGACTAGGAAACTGACATTATCAGTGGAATATAGATACTAACCAATGGCATAAGTGTGTTATGACTATGGTGAAACAATGAGTCAATGTAATAGTGTAAACTGACTGATGATCATGTAATCATGATCTAGAATGTGATTTATGTAATGAAGAGCAGAAATCAAATACCCAGTTTCTGTTATGATTGACCCCTTTTTTCTCTCATCACATGTTATTTACATACACATGGGTATAAGTCCCAATCTGGATATTCCTTTCTTTTCATTGCTGACTACAATATCATGACTTCTTGTCCATTTTCATCACATACCTTGCAATTCCATTTGATCAGTCAGCAACTCCATTCTGTATTCACTGTATATCTATATAAACCTCATCATCTTGTACATGTATTTCCCAAGCTAGACCTCCCCTTCATGTACCTCAATACACTGGGTTGTTGCTTCACTCCTAGTCCCTAGTCTCCTGCCAGGAACCCATTAGCTCTTTGAGACTTCATAATGCTCTTGAGGATACACTGTTCCAGGGAACCTCTTGCTGTTACAACTATTTAATCTCTGGTATATGAACATCCAACATCGCTCCAATGCATTACAGTTACCCTAGAAACCCTAGATGCAAAGGTAGACTCTATGACACACAAGCTCCATGCATGACCCCACAACCCTACCCATACATAAGGTATGACATCATATGCATTATAGACTGCCCTAGAGCATTCTATGTATTACCCATTACCCATACCCTTCACCACACCCTTTAACCTATTCATATATGATCTTCCATTCTTCCACAGCCTTGCACATCAGGCATGTACAAGGCTGTAGCAAGCTTCCATTTGATCTCTATTATATTAAAGACATGCACAGACATCATGGACATCTTATATTAGTACACCATAGATACAAACAAACATGTAGTATATAAAGGCTTGAATAAAATCCACCAAACGACAGTCTTGTCCTCTTGGTGTTTCCTCAGCATCAAAGTTGTCAACTCATTCTTCTCTTTCCTCTCTCATTGTCTATTGAGTGACCTAGAGCCTTTAGTGGTTCTGAGTTGTTTCACTTGCCACCCATCGATGACAGATCACTGGGTAGTCTAGTTCTCTTTGATAATCAATGGTTGAGACAGAGCAAGGAGAATGCCTTGCTGCATTCTCCCTTGTCCTTAGTACCCTAGACCCTCTTTAGATGCTATACCTATCCTCTATCTGAGGTAGTCATAACAGTTTCAACACTCCTTTTCAATAGAAACATTAATTATGATTGGAATGAAGATAGAGTCAAACACTTTTATCCATGCTCAAAAGCAATTTTTCCAAGATTGTTGGTAAAGATATCTGCAAACTGTGAATTGAAAGAAACATAGAATAGTTCTACCTCACTGGATTCAACAGTCTTCTGAATGTAGCATTCAGAGATCCAGACATGTTTGGTATGTCCTTCTTGAGTGGAGTTCAAAGCAAGGAATATGGTCACTTGATTTTTAACACATAAAGGAATAGTGGAAAGAGGAAAAAACACTTCTTCAAACAGATTGCAAATTCATTGGAGTTTTTTTGTGCATTTTGTCATTTCACAATATTCTGCTTCTGTGAATAAAAGTCAAACTCTTCATTGTTGTCTAAAAAGCCAAGAGGCTATTCTATCTGCTAGAAATATTCAATAACCAGTTGTAGACCATGACGTCTCAATGTCTCCAGTCCAATTGGTGTTGTATTAAGCCACAAAACCATCATTTGTGCCATTCACTGTGTAGATCAGGCACAAGTCCTGGGTGTGAAATAGATAACACACCATGTAGAGTGCGTTTTGCAAGTGTTTCTCAGAATAATTTGCAGAGAACTGCAACATCTTGATTACTGTGTGAGCTAGATCTAGTCATGTTCCAAACTTGATATAAAGAAATAATCCAATGACCAATTGATAGCAACTTCAAAGATCTGAGCTTGTTTAACCTTTGCTTGATCTGGGATTGTATTCAAAATGTAGAGGAGTTGAAACTGCTTTGCAGTTGGTTTGACCCAAATGCTCAAATACTTTGAAAGCATAGGACCATTCATCTAGTCTCAGAGTTTGTTTAGAATGATCCTCATTCCAAGATATTCAGTGGTAGGGTCAAGATTTCTGGATTTCCATGGTTCTATAAACTATTTCTTGTGTTTGAGAATGAGTGTTTTAATACCACCCATGAAAAGAGCATCATTAGCATAGAAAACTAGAACAATTAAATGTTCACCAATGAATTTGATATTATCTTTGAATAGCACTGTGTGTGCTATGTGAGGAAAAGGAGGTTCTATTGGTGAGATATGACAGATGACTAAGTACAGTGTGATGTGTGTAGTGAGGGGTTGGTCAAAGGTGCATGGTGCCTTCTGGCCCAGACCAGAGACTAATCTGCTAGATGTCAGCTGTGAGGGCAGTTGGGGATACCTTGCAGGTATACAGATGGAGGGTTAGATTGCACACTAAGGGCCCCAGCAGAGATCTGCATAAAGGAGTAACTGAGCAGAATGAACAAGCAATGAAGTGAGGGGGAAGTGAGTGAAAAGGAAATGGGTGAGAACAAGTGGTGGTCTGGTCAGGCAATGGTGGTGGCGGTGCAGGAGAAAGAGAAACATGCTGCTTACATCACTGGTCCAAAGACATTACACTATGTCATTGCTCATGCCTTGCTGAGTCATAGTATCGCAGTCTTTGAACAGTTCTGTGTGTGCCATATGAGGAAGAGAAGATTCTATTGGTGAGATAGGATGAATGACAAAATAACGATGGTGTGGTATGTATAGTAAGGGGTTGGGCAAAGGTGCATAGTGCCTTTCAGCCTGAAATGGAGACTTATCTGCTGTGTGTGAGCTGCAATCCTAAGTGGTAGAAGAGGATGGCAATTCAGGGAGTGAGCATGGAATCTGTGTGACATTTCAAAAAAAAAGTTGTGTGGGTGAGGGAGCACAGGGTGAATTTGTGGTGAGAGGCAAAGAGGTCCTCATTGGGGCCAGGTTGGTTTATTGAGGGGAAAGGGGGAAAGTCAAGTATTTAGGGAACTTGGTTTGGAGTGCAGAAAGGTGAGTTTGGAGCATTGAAAGGAATAACTCAAAACTAGTAGGCTAAACTGTCATAATATAGTCTGTGGGGCTTTGAACTCTGGGTCTTGGCTTTGGCACAATAATGTATCTGTAACAGAAATGGTTTCAAATAAAGGAAATCAGATGCAGAGTGTGGGAACTGAGATCTTGCCAATCAGAAACAGAAGAACATTTGCAACAAAAATCTGTAACATCTGAGAGATGAAGTACCAGCTTAGCAGCATAAGACCGAGATGAGAAACAGTTGTGAAGGCAGGCAACTGGGTTTGGTGTGGGGGAGCTCCAGTTTGGAATGTAGAAACTTGCATCTGTAGTACAGGTATACCTACTTCGATTTGAGATGAGATCTGATCAATTTCAACATTATGTGAAAGGTCAGCTGAGGGAGTAGAAATGAGAGATCCTTCTTGTATGTGTGAGGGCTTTGGTTTCTACCGAATGAGGTCTGGAGCTCTGGAGCTCCGGAGGGTCACTTTTCCTATGAGGTCCTTGCTTGATACAGGAGAAGAAACATGAATTTTCCAGGAACTTCTGATGATGTCAATCAATGCTTGGCAGAAGCACCCTTTCAGGCTTTGACATCAAAGAGCCCTATATATGCACAAGCCTCACACTTGTGCATTTTGCCCTTCTCTTCAATGTTAGGCTCCCCTCTCTCCCCTGCATCCACCTGCATCTTGCCCCACCCTCCACTCCCTCTCTTCTATCTGTCCTTATATTACATAGCTGTCTCACTCTGTATGTAGCATAACTTAGTCCTTTGCAATCCGGCCTCTTCTTGCCTATTCTGCCAGGGTCTGCCCATGGCATGCCTTCCATGTCTGGGTTGGAGCTTCCCAGCTTTGGCTCTTGGCACATCCTGGCCAGTCAGGCCCAAGACCTTCAGCCTCATTCACTCTGCATCCTGGCCACCCATATGGAAGGCCTGCACCATCAGGCCCTGTGCCTCACCCATCTCTCTCCCTCAATGAGCAGCTCAAAATCAACAACAATAAACTGAACTTGTTCCAACTGTGAATATTTTGGGAGGATCTCTACCTCTGAGCCTGTCTCAAAGTCAAACTCTGAACTCCTGTCAGTTAGATAGTCCTCTTGGGCTTCCTTGGTTGGCACTGGAATCTCCTTCGACATTGACAGGACTTCATTAGAAGTTGACAGGACCACTTTAGAAGTTGACAGAGCATCTTCAGGAGTTGACTGAATGTTTGGCACAATGTCTTTTGGATTTGGTGGAGTGTTGATAGGACCTTCTCAGGAGTTGGCTGGAGTTCATTCATCATTACCTTAGGAACTGCTAACAGCTCTTCAGAATTGGTATGGAGTGTCCCCCGGAGCTTAGGACCTTCAAGAAAGAAATGAGTGGCATCAGCAATGTCTGACATAGGATAAGACTCATTAGGGTGAATATCCTGTCAGAGGATGGTCAACCCGTGGAAAATCTGGTCTCAGAGATGCTCTGGAAAGCCATGTAAGTACAGCATATCACAGTTGTACTCAGCTAGATGTTTGGCAGACAGGAGTTGAAATCCAGAGATACCTCAGATGGTACACTCCAAACTCCTCAGGAGTTGTTATTGATCTCCAAGATGTTTCCTGAGCTGAATTGAAGAGGTCAGCGCACTGATATCATTGCATACCTTGACATTCAGGGTAAAGATCAATTATGGTTGCTACAAAACCTTCCCAATCATCTCCTGGCGCTTAAGAAATGATTTTCCATCACTCTGCTTTCTCTGAGGTTAGCATACCTTACTGTAGCTCTGATCTTCTGGTTTCCTGTGACATTAGCATGAACTCTGAGGCAATTGACATTATCTAGGGATCTTGGAAGCTCTTTTATTACCTTTCCACTGAAATGGGGCATGTCTGAAGTTCCTCAGAGTGGCAGGAGTAGCATTTGCTGAGAAATAGGAGGTAAAATGGACTTAGAATCACGGTGGGACTGTACTATGGCAAATGTTTGAAGGCTGTGGTGAGATATGGTTGCCAGAGACAAGGTTGGACCCAATGCCCAAAGACTTGTATGGCAACTTGGAAGTAATTGTTACTGAAGAGGGCATTGGCAATTTCAGATGTAATGGAAGACTGGAGCAGCACAGTAACTTTTGAAATGGGAAGGAATTACTTTAAATTAGCCTTTGGAGGCTGTAAGAGTGCTGATGAAACACTGTGAGAAAATTTAAAATCTTAAAAATGATTGCTACAGGCTAAGTTAGTGCAGACAAATATGGAAAATAAGAATTCAGAATGAAATTTTCAAGCTCTGATTGTCTGGGATTGAGCCTGAGAGTGCCCTCAAGGTCTCTCTTGAAATCCCTTGTGGTGACCTCCGGTTGTAAAACTCCAAAGCAGTACTCCTAAGCTAATGAAAAGGGTGCAAGTATAGTTCTGGACCCAGGGGATTGCAAAGAGAGAAAGAAAAAGGGTGATGGCAAATAGAAATGGCTCACTGATGTCCTGAGAGAGCTGAAAAATAGGAGTCTGGCTCCTTCCAATTCAGTAGGGCAAATAAATCAACTATGGAGTGGACAGAAGTTGGTAAAACTTGCAGGCCTTGACTGGAGTTGAAGGAAGTTGAGGGAAATCGAACTTGAAGACTTAGAATGGGTACTAGATGATAAAAATTGGCTCTAGAACTAAGTTCTACCCATCACAGACACCAATCTGCATTTTTCTCCAAGATGCAGTCAATAAACTGCTCAGACAATGCTGCATTTGTCATTTTTAGTCAAAGCATTCAACACCATGTGGAGAATCCTGAGTTACTCAGAAGAAGAGACAAATGAAGAGTGGAAGTTGACATGTACATGGCCCCCAATGACAGTTAATGAACTAACAAATCTGAACCTCCTTCCTCCACCACATAAAACAAGCTGACTGGCCTGAAAAGCACATCAACTCCCTAGCAGTATCCTTCTGGAAGATCGAAAGCCACCCCCTGCAGCACACATCAAACAGCGACCTCATACTCCTCACATATACAGCATGCATCCACCACCAATGGCATGACAACCTAAAAATCAGCCCTGATGATTCATTTGACATTGTGGAGGTAAATGAGCTCCTCATGAACTCCCTCGCCTTTGAGGTCAATAATGCAGCTCAGAAACAGGTCACAGACTGGTAAGTGAACCAGCTCTCACAGTTTCCGAAACCCCCTCTCACCAACCTCCCCCTGTCCCTCTCTCTTCTTTCAATCCTCTTTCTACCCATTCCTCTCTCCCCCATACTCTCCCCATGCAACCACACCAATGGTGTAGACTTTCACAATCATTATTTCATCTACATTAACTTGTGAAATGGACATCTCATCCCCACTTTTTTTGCCTCCATCAT
>JBBPTO010001492.1:0-15418 GCA_038094155.1 Pulveroboletus cf. aberrans
GTGCTTCCGAGGTTCCGGTTCCCGCGCTTCCGAGCTTTCCGAGCTTCCGAGTTCGGAAGCATCACTTCTAGTGAGTCAAATATTCTAAGTATGGTCGGAAGTGTCGGAAGGGTCAAAAATGTCGGAAGGGATGTGAAAGTGACTGTAACACTAACTGCACACCCAGTGCACTGCTCCAGTTATGACTTCTCTGACTCCATATTACCTATTTACATAGCCTCTGACTTTTCTCTGTATATATACTCTGACTCTGTATGTAGATAGCTCAGCCTGAATATCATCTTAGACTCCTCTTCTGTTCTCTCTCCAGAACTCTCTGATGTGTCTCCAATCAAGAAGGCCATGACAGTGCAGAGATGTGACACACAAGTCATGCATCGAGCCTTCACCCCTCCAGATGTGATCCTCTGGACCTCCGGCCATCTCTGGCCATTTCCCCCCCTCAACCTCCGATCTCCGACCAGAGTTTGAGTGGAGAAGATCTGGTCTTAACATGCAAACCCTTTCCATTTGTACAGTACATCATGCTATGTATTTCAGACCCTCCCAGAACATTTCTATGTCTTTCATGCATCACCTGTGACCCTACCATCATTTTATACCCTTACCCTACACATGTATCATCTTTCATTCTTCCACAACATGCCTTCACCACACCTAATTCTTATGGTATCCTCATGGACATCTACATTAGATTACAATATGTACAAACATGTAGAGTAGTGTATAAAGGACAAGAATGCAGCCACCAGAGGGCGGTCTTGTCCTCTTAATGTTTTTCTCAGCATCTATAGCATTGACTCATTCTCCTTTCCCTTTCCTTGACTAGTGAAAGCAGCCTAGAGACTTAAGTAGTTCTGAGTCATATCAGATCCAGACATGTTTGATATGTCCTTCTTGAGCAGGATTTGAAGCAAGGAATATAATGCCTTGATTATTGACACAGAGAAATGGTAGATAGAGGATAAGACACCTCATTGAACAGATTACAAATCCATTGGAGTTGTTTCATACATTCTGTCATTCCACAGTATTCTGCTTTGGTAGATGAAAGTTGAACTCTTCATTGTTGCCTGGAAAACCATGAGACTATTCTGTTTGCAAGAAATATGGAATAACCAGTAGTAGATCGTGAGGTCTCAATGTCTCCAGCCCAATCAGTGTCAGAGTAAGCCACAAAACCATCATGTGGGCTGTTTGCAGTATAGGTCAGGCATAAGTCCTGAGTGTGGGATAGATAACACACTATATAAAGCACCTTCTTCAAGTGTTCCTCTGAGGGATTTTCAAAGAACTGCAACATCTTGATCACTGAATAACCAGGTCTGGTCATGTTCCAAGCATGATATATAGCAATGATTCAATGATCAATTGGTAGCAACTTTGAAGGTCTGAGTTCGATTGACTATCATTTGATTTGGAATTATATCCAGAGGGTAGAGGAGTCAAAACTGCTTTGCAGTTTGTTTGACCAAAGCACTCAACCACTTTGGAAGCATAGGAGCATTGATCAAGTCTTATAGTTCATTTGGAACAATCTCTGGTGATTCTCATTCTGAGATATTCTTTGGCAGGGCCAAGATCTCTGAATTCCCATCATTCCATAAACCATTTCTTGTGTTGAAGAGTGAGAGTTCTATTACTACCCATGAAAAGAGCATCATAAACATAGAAAATTAGAACAATCAAATGTTTACCAATAAGTTTGATGTAAACTAGGCTGTAGCTGAATTCCAGAAGGCTTTTGTGCAACTTCTTGTTCCATTGAAGTGCAGTCTGATTGAGGCCATACATGGCCCTTTGAAGATGACAAACTTTCTTCTTCTGGCCTGATTGAACAAAATCTTCAGGTTGAACCATATAAAGTTCTTCATCTAATTTTCCAAACAGAAAGGCTGTCTTGACATTGAGAGATTCAATCTCCCAGTCTTCCAAAGCTGCAAGAGCTAGGAGTAGATGAACTATCTCAAACCTGGTAACAGGTGAGAAGATTTCTCCATAGTTGATATCAAAGACTTGAGTAAAGCCTTTAGTGACAAAGCAAGCCTTTTTACAACCATCACTTTTAACTGCATATGCCCATCTTCCTTTGATGGGTTGACAACCTTTGGGTAGATCAACCAAACCCCAAACTTTGCATTGCATGAGGAATTTGTATTCTTCATTCATGGCAGCTTTCCATTGATGTTGTTCATCATTTGGAAGCTTGAGTATATCTATGTATTGTCTGGGGGTATTCTTACTTATAGCAGTAGACAAGTGGATTCTCATCCATCAGTTACCATACATGGTTCCAATGTCTTCTTCCTCATTTGTAGATTTTGGTTGAACAACCAAATCTCTTTGAGAAGTCTCCTCTTCAAGGGGTACAGTACCAGAATGAATGTCTCTCTCTCAACAGGATGTCAATTCTCATAGATATTATTGGAAAGGATCCTTGGTTGAGCAATTTGAGTGGAATGTCTCTCTGAAACTGGAGGTCTGAAAGTAGCTCTAGCTCCAGTAGGTGGGCAAGCATGAAATTCAGGGTGTGGTTCTGATCAAAAAGGGAGTTTGGACTGTTTGTGACTATCCTTAATAGATTCTCTTTGTCCAGTATGTGGTAGGTCTCACTTGGATGGCAGCATATGAGGATTGGAATCAGAAGATGATGAAGATGGTGGAGGTGATGTCCTAGAATGAGAGGAAGGTTATCTAGATCTTGGATGAATAGGTGGTTGAAGATCAGAAATGTTGATTATGACATGATGAGAAGGAGGGTCCAGATTCCTTTCATCTTGATCATTATCATGAAGGTCAGGTACAGCATCTTCAGATATTGAGGGTGGTTTGTCATCTATCTCTCTGGGAGCAGACAGGAAACTTGATTCATCAAAAGTGGCATGTGTGAAAATGAAGATTTGATGACATTGAGTAGACCAGAATCTTCAACCTTTTGTGTTGGTCTCATATTCAATAAAGGTCATTTCTTCAGCTTTTGCTGAGAGTTTATCCTGATGTTGTTCAGGGGGAATGAACACATAAGCCTTTCAATCAAAGATGAAAAAGTATGACACATCTGGTTTATCTCCATTGAAGAGTTCAACGGGGGTTTTCCACTGATGCTGTCTTAGAGGCTGTCTGTTATAGATATGAAGAGAGATCTCTAGAGCTTCTTGCCAAAAGACTCTAGGTATACTAGCCTAATGATTTATAGCTTCTGATTTCTCCAAAATGGTATGATTAAATCTCTCAGCATATCCATTTTGTTGTGGTGTGTGGGAGAAAGAGGTCTGATGGGTGATGCTTCAAGACAAGAAGAATGATTGAACATCCTCTCCCAAGTACCCCCCACCATGATCTGAATGTACAGAGATGACACAAGAATCAGACTGATTCTCAAGCCAATCAATCTGGCATTAAAGCACAGACACAGTACCAGATTTCTCATAAAGGGAGTGGAGGAGGGCAAATCCAGAGAAGTCATCAATGAGAGCGAGGACATAGTGGCAATGAGAGTGTGATTCAATAGGAAAGGGTCCCATTAAATTGGTGTGCAGTAGGGCAAGGGGGTGGCCAGCTCTCTTGATCAAAGGATCAAAGGGGCAATCTGACATTTTGCCTAAAGTGCAATCTTTGCAAGGTGGATTTTCATATGGAATGGATATGGAAGAGCATCCAGAAGTTTGGGTACCTAAATGTCTCATTGCATTCTTGGAGCAATGTCCGAAGCAATGATGTCAAAAATGATATGAATCATTAGTTGCCATGAAGGCAATCATTTCAGATTTAATTGAGGTCAACTGAAACCAATGAAGATTATTACCTGGACATAAGGCAGATGACCAGATGACCAGAAGTCCTCAATTGTCCCAGATGCAGGTTTCACCATTAGAGACCTCACATCTGAACTCTTGGGAGATCTGAGTGGGCATAGAAAGGAGGCAATGTGCCACCTTAGGTGCATATCAAACACATTCAAGTATCATAGGATCAAGACCAATAGGATGGATAATGACCTTTCCAGGGCCATGCTGTCAAAAGTTGATCCACTAGACACAGAGGCTTGTTTGATATCTTTATCAAGATGTACAAAGTCATCTAGGTAAGGGGTGATGTGATCAGTGCAACCACTGTCAATCATCCAGTGAGAATGGTCAAAAGAGCTCAAGGGAGTTCCAACAGTTTACAGGCCAGATGGTATGGATTTATAAGGAACAACACCTTCATAGCTACAGTTTTTGCAAGTCTCTTTCTGTCAAAATATATAACTCCTCCGAGGTCCTCCGACTTACTCCAGACCTGTTCCATGCAACTCCAAAGCTTTCACCTACCAAGTACAACTCCTGACTTCAGAGTTATTCAGAGTTGACTCGATATCCAGTAATGTCTCTTTTCTCTTTCTGACCTCTTCTTTTCTATTCCAGACATTACGTCGGAGTTACATTGGAGTTCATGCACTGTGATTTCTGTCAGTATTTTAGACAGTCCACTTTGTCATTCTTTCCTCAGTTGTTCCACTACCACTGTGCAACTGAGTTAGGGTATCTCTACCCCTCCATAGCACACAGATTCTGACACTTTCAAATCAGCAAGATGTTGTGTGATAAAAAGGGTAGCAAAGGTGATATGTTTCATCTCATCCATATAGGGAATTTTCTCTTCTGGAATGGGAAGGTCTCTGATGCTAGCATCAGGCAGAAAAGAGTCAGAAGGTAAACCACCAAGAACAAATTTCTCAGCTTTCTTCTTCATTAAATTCTTCACTCTTGGATATCTCATGGATTTCTCCTTGGAGTGAGAAAGAGAAATGACAGTTTCAAAATAAATTCAAAGGTCCAGCCATACCATCATTCATATCAGTGTCAACAGGATGATCCCATTCAGCTTCAGCTGTTTCAGAAGAAAAAAAAATATTCTTCTTCTTCAACCTTCATATGATCAGTGAAATTTTCACAAGGGTCATAAGTATTGATCATGGTGTTGAAATCAGCTATAGGGAACTGATTTGGATCAAAGCTTATGATTGCATTTGCCATGACTTCATTCACTTTAGCAGGCTGTTTTCCTTTTTTATATGACTGGTGATGTTCATACCAGTCTCTCTTTCCTTGTTTCAAGGGTCTCTTCTGTTTCGAAAGATCCAAATTGGAAGGTTTTGATGAGTGGTCAGAACAATTGTTCTTCTTTTAGTTATTCCAACAGTTTTCTCATGGAGGACCACTGTGAATCACATTGGTATGATGGACAGAGGAAGAGGGATCTTCACTTAAGTGGGAGGATAGGGAGCATCCTTTCAAGGATCTGATGTTGATCTCTTGAAGTATAGCCTGTTGGACATTTTGTAGAGTAAAGTCCTTCTGATCCATAATGTAAATCAGAGTAGAGTGCAGGAAGTCAAAGTCATCAGGGAGTTGGGCAAGCATAATCATGGCATGGAGTGATTCAGGTAATATCAGATCTGCATTTTGCATTTTCTGATAAAATGAGATCCTTTGATTGATGTCTTCCATGGCATGAGAAGGTCTAATATGGAGATGAAAGACATTGTGCAAGAAGTAGAACTGCCCAGCAATTCCTCAAGAGGTAAAGTGTTCTTGGAGAGTACTCCAGAGCTGATAGGTCATGGAATGATGATGGGTGATTAAGGTAGCACTGGTACCAGAAGTGAAGGATTGATGTGAGGAAGGAAGAACTGCATTGATGATGGCATCATTGATTGTAAAAGCTAGACATCCAAGGACTTTCAGATCTGAATGCTTCCAGGAGTCAACATCTCTGGTGGCAATATTCATATTGGTGGCAAGAGTTCCATCAAAGAAACCTTCACATCCAATGGTGTTGAAGATGGATCAGATTGGGGCAGATCGGATAGAGTAGTTACTTTGTCCTTCAAGAATAGGGATGCAAGTAATAATTATGCTTTCAATCTTGATATCAGTGACAGCAGGAATGATAGTGGCCATATCTGTGAAACAAATTCTTCAGCATCATTTCCAATGGAAATTAAGGTTAACATTCATCAAGTAAACATCCTTTGATTGATAAATTACAATACATCCAAGAAGATAATGTCCATTGCTCATAAAACATCTCGTCTATTTTTATATCTTTGATTTTGCACACTTCTCCTATGCCTTTTCTGATCCATGAATCTTCTACAAAGAGAATGAATCTTCATGCCCTCATATCAACCACCAACAACTTCATAGACAAAGTCTCATCCTCCATGAGAACAGTTTTTCTTCAACTGTTTCTGAAGCTTCTTTCAAGGCTTAGATTCAGGTGAATCATGCCAGATGCTGTGGTATTCTTGGTCAAATTTCACATTCCACCATTTCATAGTGTAACCAGGAGGATTCTGAGTGTGGTGAGGGTGGTACCAACCCCGTAGATTGTAGTATGATATCATCACTGTAGACAATTCCAATTTCATCCACAATGTGTCTTCAAAGGTACTGTAGTTTATCTGAAGTGAAGTGGGCTTCGAGGACAGAAGTAGGAGTGCAAAAGGCTGTTCCTTCTAAAGAATCTGCTGGATGAGAAGTGTAATCTGGAAGACAATGAAGAGAATATGAAGGAGGTTGAGGAAGAGGAAAAGAAGGGTCTCAGAATCAAGAGTGATGAATCCTGGTGGTCACATTTGACAAGGAGATTCAATAAATCAAGTGTCTTCTTCTAGAGGTGGTTCAGTAGAGTGGAAGGATCCCTGTGATCCAGAGATAGAATCAGGAAGAGGTAATTCCCAAATGTTCTGTTCTCCTACTCAATGTGGGTGTCTTTCAATAGTATTTCCGAACAGAATGACTCTGAAATGATGCAAACCAGATCTTCCTATACAGTACTGTCCTTGTTTCAGATGTTATTCATGGAAGGCACAAGGAAGATGATCCCTAGTCAAGTATTTTCATTCACAATCATGGATAACTCAACATAGGCAATTAGGTTCCTCAGGACAAGGAGGAACAGGTGTGTATTCTGATACAGAAGTAGAAGCGTCTCTCCTATGTAAGGAGAGTATTGGAGATACAAGAGCAGGACAGGATGGGTGTAAGGAATGGGATGACAAGGATGAGGATGGTCTCTTCAAAGGTGGTGGAGGATTCAGAGGATCATGATCCTCTTGAGGGACAGGTCTAGTAGACACTGTAACCGACAATAAAGTAAGAGTTTGATCAGTTCATTGATTCATGATGAGAGTGAATGAACCATACAAGATATAAATGATGACATTTTCAAATGAAAGTGGAATAAAAAATAAGCCTCCAAAGCTATAAGCAATGGAATGGTACAGCATCAAGTGCATGGTGTCTCCAAGGATTAAAAAAATCCTGAAGAAACCTGCAGCAATATGTCCATCCATAGTGCCAAAGGTATGTAACAGGGATGTGCACAAAGCACATTGAGGTACCTTTAGGTGGGGCTCATAACCTGAAGAGATTCAAAGATCCCTTTGTCTCATTCTCTGAGGTAGCAGACAGTCCTACCAGTCAAGGGACTGATAGGGTTATGGACCTTGGTGGAAGAACTCACCAAGGGTAAATGGAGTATTGCAAGGTAGAGGGTTTTTAGAGTAAGACAGGAATAGAGGGGACTTGACTTGACTGTCTGAGTTATTGAAAGAACTGAAGAGTGACCATAAGGGAACTCTCTCTAAATACTTTACAGGACTGTTTATCTCTGTATAGATCTCTATTGTATAAGGATAGGTGTGAGTCATAAGTATGATTGAACAACCAAAATTATCAGTATGGTATAGATACTAGCCAATGGCATAAGTATCTCATTTCTATAGTAAATGATAAAACAATATGAGAGTGAAAGAAACAACCAATGATCATGTGATCATGATCTAGAATCTTGATTATGTAATAAAGAAGCAGAAAGTAAATACCAATTTTTCAACAGAACTCTATCAACAACAACAACTCCCCTGGGCAAGGTGATGTCCCCAACAGACCACAGCCCCAGAATGTCCCTGCAGCACCCATACCTCAAGTCTTGCCCCAGCCACCTGCCTCTGCACCCAAGAGCAAACCAGCCAAGGGCAATAAGAAGAAGGCAAAAATCAGACACTTCACTTCAGGTCATCCCCTCCCAAATGTCCTCATTGAACAACTGTCCCAATACATGCTGCAGAAAGTAACCACATTTGAATTTGTTGAGCTCTGGTATTTCACTCCAGAAGGTTGCTGTGATGCCATGAGACACCTGCAATCTGAAGCAGACAATGTTTTCAGCATCACAAGCATCAATGACATCCTGACACTTTACCTCACCACCTCCATCAAAGCCTCCCAGCATGTGTGTGCTGACCAAAGCTTATCCTTCAGTGAGTTACTGCAAGTCCACACATCATACTTACATTATGTCAAGCAGGCAGAGTGGCCTGAAGCACATGTGAACACCCTGGCCATCTTCTTCTGGAAGATAGAGACACACCCTCAACATTGCACCACAAATGAAGACATGACAATTCTCACATAGGACACATGTGTTCAATGCCTCTAGCATGATGACCTCAAGGTCAGCCCCACTGGCATTTTCGACATATCAGAAATCAACAAGCATCTGATGAACTCCATCACCTTCAAGATAAGTGATGTAGCCAACAAGTGCATATCCAACAGGTAGGCCCCCATCAGATTACAGCTTTCCAGTTTCCCACTCACCAGGTCTCCTTTACCCCTATAACCACTGAAACTGCACCAGTGATGTGAACCTCTCTCCACCATCATTCTCTCACTGCTTGCACTGATGTCATGAACTCCTTCCCACTGCTGCTGCCCCATCTCCTGCACTGGTGCCATGGCCCTGTCCCCACTGTTATTGTCCCATCATCCACACTGGTGTCATGGTTCTATTTCCACTGTCATTGCCCCATTACTCACACCAGTACCATGGACCTATCTCCACCATTGTTTCCCCATCACCTGCACTGGTGCCATGGACCCCTCCCCACTGTCACTGCCAAATCATGCACACCACCAGAACCCACTCTCCACACACCTCATCAATGCCACCAGGCTAGAGGCCATGCTTGAAGCCTGCCCTACCTCATCCCAAGGCTGCTGCACTCACCAAGTCTCCTATACATCAAATGATGCCATGTCTGCCTGCCAGCATAACTCATGATCAGCCTCCCCACAGCCTTGGTTTTGACCTCCCACCCAGATCAAGATGCCAGCCTCCACCTTTGAAGCTGCATCAAACCACCTCTCTCAAGCCAGCAAGTTAGCCTGTCCAGTATGCCTTGGGTGACATTCCCACCACATGCAGGAATGCAATGAACAACTTCTGTGAGACAGCACCACTCCCACTTATGCCAGATGAGTCACTGGCAGACACCTCATCCACAGCACAGGCAATATCCTCTGAATTGACTGGCAGAAATCACACAAACATGCCAAATCCCATTTCTCTGCCAAGCACAACTGTTCAGAATGCAGTAAGTGCAACCATGGAGCTCAGTGCTGCCCTCATGCAGAGGCACTCAGGCATAAATGCCATATAAGGCAGAAGCATGGCTGAGCACTCTCATGTATCACAGCCTACTTCATAGATACCCCAATGTATATAATGACCTACATCATGGATTCAACCCTGGCCTTTCAGTGCTTTCTGTCACATACTCCCCCCTGAACAACCCCTCAATTGTCCAATATCAACACATCTTCTTCAACATTGCACATAAAGAGTTTATCAAATGGTGCTGGCTTGAGCCAGCCACATAACAGGCCATTGAGCAGCATCTCAAATACTTTCAAACCTTACCCTTGAGTCTCATCTCAAAACCTGGCAAACCAGGCATGTATCTTTTAATTCAGAACCTCTCACTTCCACACTCAAACAAACCAGTTCCCTCCATTAATTTCTACATCAACTCAGACCAATTTCCTTCATCTTACAGTACCTTTCCCACAGTTGCACACCTAATTTCTTCTCTTCCACCCAGATCTCAAGGTGCAGTCCAAGATGTAGCTGAAGCTTACTACACCACCCCACTTCAGGATTAGTCATCAGATTGTCACATAAACACTTTGCAGTAGATACATCACTATGTTTTGGCTTTGCAGCATCAGGTAGACTGTATGGTAGCATAGGTGGCACTGGAGTGGACATATTGAGAGTCCATGACATAGGGCCTGGGTGGATGACCACTTCTTCCTATGCATCCCACAAAACATGCTTATCAAATACAACCAGTTTCATCAGACAATTGCAAGCTTAATAATTACCTGTGGAGGATCCATAACCAAAGGTGGAAGGTCCTGGTTCAATGAATTCACACTTCCTGATAATTTCACTGCTGAATATGATGAAGACCATATCTTCCCATTAAGAAACTTTCCTGAAATCTTATCATTAGCAGATTATGAGAGATTTTCCTACTCCATTGCAGACATTGATGCAATTTCAGACACCCTAAGCATCCCATGGAAAGACTGCAAGGATATTCCTTTTACAACAACACCTACTTTCATTGGTTTCACCTGAGACTTATTAAACTGCACTGTTACCCTTACAGAAAGCAAACAAGTGAAATATTTAGCAGTGCTGGACAAATGGCTTACAATGCACACCCACATACTCAAGGAAGTTCAAAAACTACATGGAAAACTGGTGCATGCAGCACTGGTCATACCTGAAGGCTGGCCCTACATTGCTTGCCTCAAGGCCATGCTAGCCATTTTTGGGAACACACCATTCAAACCACACTCTCCCCTCACAGCACCATGGATGACATTCTCTGATGACACTCTCAACTCAGAAGTGCCCCCACACCATTCCTCATTCCAACTTCAAACCCCATCCTTGAACTCCATGCATACTCAAATGCCAGCTCATCCATGGAAATCAGCATCATCATCAATGACCACTGGCAAGCATGGCAACTTACAAACAATTGGGCATATGCTGGCTGCAATATTGGTTGGGCAGAAGCCACTGGCCTTGAACTCACCATCTATGCCATCATCCAGACCCAGCCCTCTCACCTTCATTTCTGAGTACATGTTGACAATCAAGGAGTTGTCAAAGGGTAGCAGCATGGGTACAGCCACAACATCCCAATCAACAACACCTTCAAACACATACATGCCACCCTGACTACTGCTCATCAGACCCTTCACATATAGTATGTTCCCAGTGCAGCAAACCCTGCCAATGCCATCTCTCATGGAATTTTTCCCACATCTTCTCTTGTTCTCCCCTCAATCAACAATCCAGAGCTCATCTGACTCTACCTACAAGATAGCCCTGCCAGCCCACAACCAGCCACTTGTAAGAAACCTTAATCCCCACCTGTCAAAATGTAACTCCTCTGACCTCCAGCCTCCTCCGAGGCTCATCATCACAACTCTGAGGTTGACACACACCAATTCTGCCATCTCTGCTCCAGAACATCTTGGAGTTGGTGTTTTCACTCAGTAAGGTCCTCTTTCTTCTTCGGACCTTATATTTCCTATTTCGGACATGATATCGGAGTTACATCGGAGTTTATGGGCTCAATCTCCGTCACTATTTTAGTCCACCTTCCTCATCTCACTCCCTCAGTTGTCCTACCATCTGTGTGTCAACTGAGGTGAGTTTCTAGTTACACTTGCTACTTCTATTACTTATGTCTGTAGTCTGGGCCTTCCTGTCCCTCCATAGGTGAATATTAGTTGTCCTATCATCTGTATGTCAACTGAGTCTGGGCCTTCCTGCCCCTCCATAGCACACAGAATTTGACACCACCCCCTACACCTCCTCACTGTACTCCAGGACAAAACTGACATCCCCAGCCCATCAACCCCCTTCTCAGAAATGCTCTCATACATCCCCACCCCCAATTCCACAGCTGTAGAACTATGTCCTCCATGCTCAGCAAAAGACCAGCTCCTCAACTGGCACCCCCAAAATTCCACCACACCAACCCACCTTTCACTGACACAGATACCCATCAAGTCTATGATATCATCTCACATACCTGGTCCATGGCCATCAAGAAAACCTACAGTTCAGGACTTCTGGCATTCCACACCTTCTGTGATGTGAGAGGTGTCAGTGAAGAGCAGTGTGCCTCCACCACCTGTCAAAATGTACCTCCTCTGACCTCCAGCCTCCTTCAAGGCTTATCATCTCAACTCCAAGGTCAACACATGCCAATACTGCCATCTCCACTCTGGAGCATCTCAGAGTTGGTCTTTTTACTCAGTAAGGTCCTCTTCTTCTTTTGCACCTTATATTTCCTATTTTGACATCATGTCAGAGTTACATCGCAGTTCATACACAGTTGTCCTGCCATCAATGTGCAATAACTGAGGTAAATTTTTAGCTACATTCTGCTACTTTTGTCACTTATGTCTATAGTCTGGACCTTCTTGCCCCTCCATAGCACACAGATTCTGACACCACCTCCAATCTAATTGGCAACCTCATCTCCACCATGGCCAGACTATATATGGCATCCATCATCACAAATTATGTCAGCAGAATCTGAGCATGGCACATCATACATGACCCACCCTGGGCACTCAACAAAGCTGAGCTAAACACACTTTTCAAGGCATTCAAATCTCTTACACCACCCTCCTTCAAGCATGCCCTGTGTGAGCCTTACACTGTCACTACAACTGCCACCCTCCATCCCCACCTAAACATCAACTCCCCCTGAGGTGCAGCCATGTTCACATGCCTGACCACCACCTTCTTTGCCACTGCCTGTACAGGCAAATTTATCATCTCCAACCTCAATGCTTTCAATCCACAGGAACACATAATGCGATCCCACATCACATTCCAGCTCAACCACCAAGGCCACCTAGTGATCAATTTCCACCTTCCAAAAACCAAATCCACCCCTCTCAGCAAAGATGTCTCATGGGCCCTGCAGCATGATCTGTTCCAACTTACTCTGGACTATGCTTTTCTCCTTGACTTATTGCTTACATATGCATGGGTATAAGTCCCAACTAGGATGTTCTTTTCTTTTCATTGCTGACTATGATACCTTGACTCACCGTCCGTTCCGATCACATTTCATGTGATCTTATCTCACTTGCTCAGTCAGCGATTCCTTCCATAGTATTCTTTCACATTCTATGCTTACCCTGAAGTCCTTTACGTATATAAACCCACTTTGTCACACCTATGCTCCTCAGTCTAGTCTTACCATTTACTTCACTGTTTTCTACCTTGTTCCCTCGTCACTGCTGGAATACATCGTTGTTCCCACTCCGCAATACAGGCCCAAGGGTAGCCTCTAAATACCTTCTTACTCTTTGTTGACAACCCTTGAACGGGAAGTCTCCTTGTCGCAACTGCTTATGCGGGAGCTACCACCGTTAACTTGGTAGTCCTTGTCGTCTGTCCTCAATTGTAGGTGGACTCCCTTGTCCACCATTAACTCAGAAGTCCCTTGGCCGCCGTTAGCTCGGTAGCAACCCTTGTCGCCAAACCTCACTAGTAGGTAGGCTCCTTGTAGACGTCTTGCAATCGTCAAGCCCTGTCACCATCTTGTCCACAGTTAAGACCGCAGTCCCAATGGTTCTATGTCCACCCTTCCCCAGGTTGGCCATAACAAAAAACTAGACTTCTCTCTCTCTGGCTACTTTCACGTAAGCTGCCACCATTCACCCCTATCGCCCTTCGTCGAATCCCCTTCGTGGGGAATCCTTTTGTACCCCTCGTGCTCCACCGCCTCAAGCGGAGGACTCCTCTGACGCTTCTGACCAAGAAGCACCCACTCCTGTCGCGCAATCTAGCGCTCCTTCAAGACCTTCTCCAGTCACACCCACTGTCCCCACCGTCCCATACACTCCCCCGCTCACTGTCCACCAGTGCATCACTTTACAGAGTACCTCCCTTGCATTCGCCCCCATGTCCACTTTGAAATCCATTGAACTTCACCTCACTAAGCCCAAAGCCTATGACGGGGAACCCGCTGAAGCCATCTCATGGCTTACCTCCACCTGTTCGTATATGCTCATGAACAAAGAGATCTATGACACTGATCATAAGAAGATCAGCTTCCTCCTTTCTTATATGAGCGAAGGCCCTGCCAAACTATGGGCTGAGTTCAAGTGCCACGCCACCCTTGAGACCGACGACTTCAGTACCCTCAAAGACTTTATCAAGGAGTTCAAAGCCACCTTCAATCGAGGCAACACTGAGCAGGCCACTCTCTCTTGGCTTGCTACCACCCACATCGAGAAGATGACTCAACTCGATGACTATATCACAAAGTTCCTTCTCCACATCAGGAAGGCTGGTTTCACTTATCCCCCACTTGCCACCGATGCGCCGCCCACCATACCTTGATCCAGTTCTTCCAGGTTGGGATTCCAGTTGCTCTTATGCATAGAATCAACTCTATGGATACCATACCCTCCACCATCGAGAAATGGATTGCACAGTCCTCCCACTTTAAGGCACAGTGGGACGAGGGAGACGCTGTTGCCAAGCAACATTGCGGAACCTCGTCTATCCAGACCCACCAGTATACCAAGCTGGCTTCCAGGCCTCTCCATGACCCCGATGCCATGGACGTTGACATCGTCTGTATCCCCAAGTTGACTCCTCAGGAACGAGAACGTTGCTGAAAGAAGAACCTTTGCTTCCATTGCCGTAAGAAGGGACACGGATCCCTTTCTTGCCCCACCTTCCCTTCTACTCCCATGCCACAAGTCAAGAAAGTAACTAAGGCTGAGATTTCCGAGATCCCCGAGGATATTCCAAGGCTCCAAGAGATAGAAGATGATGACAATGATAAAACACCAAGGAAAATCACCGTAGGAAGGGCCCAGATTATGGATTTTTAAAACAGGAAGTTACCACAATGGATGACTTCCCTTCTTCGTTGAGTGCCAATGTACTTGTAAATGCTAAAGACAAGCAATCGATGAGAATCTCTATTCAACTCATTGATCCCTCGCACACAATGAAAGCCATTGACACCTTCACCATCATAGACAGCAGTGCAGACGTCAACTGCATCGACTGGGGCTTTGTTCAAAAACATCACCTACCCACCACTTGTTTAACCATGCCAATTCCACTTCATAACACAGATGCTTCCATTAATCAAGGAGGGTCTGTACGCTTCACTTGCACGCTGTTCTCCAACATCGGAGGGATAGCCCAATGTTCTGAGTTCTATGTCATGAACTGCGGAAACTCCAACGTCCTTCTTGGTATGCCATGGCTAACCAATACAAATCCAGTCATCAACTGGACCACACGCACCCTTGACGTCCCTGAGTCCAAGGATAAATCGAAGGCTCTATACGAGGCCTTCTCCTCCAACACCAAGTGCCACTATGATCATCTCAATCGTAGTGCTCCTCAACCCCCCCGTCATCACATGATTCACGAGGTCTACAATGAACACCTCTGGGACTACTGGAGCAGACCCACGGAGACCAAGTTCACCATCAACTGCATCCTGGACTACCAC